>JAABKJ010006274.1:0-22137 GCA_011634705.1 Andricus grossulariae | reverse complement strand
ATTGACCTATGACTTGGGTACGTACTTGAACGTAGTATTTTTCGCTCTATCGATTGCAGATGTGAAAAAGGGGGTTTTCATTTAAAAAACCAACAAATTTGACCTTCAAAAATGCATAAAGGTCAACTTCAAGGTCAAAATGAAGGTCACCATTGAATTCCCCGTTGAAAAATACGTCAGGAATTGCACTGACCTCTTGGAAAACTTTGTTTATTTAAAATGACCTCTAATTGCCCTTGAACGTTACAATTGACCTATGACTTGGGTACGTATCTGAACGTAGAATTTTTCGCTCTATCGATTACAGATGTAAAAAAGGGGGTTTCTATTTAAAAAACAAATTTGACCTTCAAAAAGCCGTGAAGGTCAACTTCAAGTTCAAAATGAAGGTCACCATTGAATTCCCCGTTGAAATGACCTTCACTTGTTTGACAAATATTTTACCTGAGGAAATATCCAACCGTCCCGGGACTTTTTAGGCACCCTGTATATTGTTCTCCAAGGTAAAATGTGTGCTACGTATTTTTTGTCTTTGACTAAAAACTTTTTTTTCGAACTTATGGATATTCGAAGATTTGCGTGAATTGTGGAAAAATTAACGAAAATTTTATTTGAAATGGTGTTACTTGGGAACATAATAATATAATTTAAATTTATTTTCGGCAGCTTGTTGTGCTATATGCACTCTTTTAAATTACTTAAAGAAACTTTTGAAATTATTATAACTAACAAAATGATGGCCAATTGTTGGAAAAACTTTAAAGTCTATATTCTAAAAAAAAACAACCTTTGATTTTTTTCAAATTTTTCTTAGATTTATTGTACTGTGAACGAGATATCCAACAGGTTTCGTCCTCACTGAACTAGTTTTTTTCATGAAAAAAATCCTTTTTTTTATTGAAATGTCTATCATTTTTTGGAACATCAACATTTTTATATCTTGAATTGGTTGAATTCATATATTCATGTAGCAAAGAAATAAAAATATCATAAATTTCAACATTTGAATAAAAAAATTCATAAAATGATGTTCTTTAATTTGACTTCTCACTCTACTTACTATTTTCCTCTTTCGGGTTTTTCTGCTTCTTCTCTTTCGAGTACACTGATACTTCTTTCCATGGATGTTTGGAAGTGCTTGCGACATATGATTTATTCCTGTCCTTTTCGACAACTTCTACCTTCCAGGCATGAGCTTTTTATATTCCAGTAATTACTGGAACCTTTTCCCACTCTTTTTCCCTTTTTTCTCGAAAACTGGCAACCTCCTCAGGTGAAAGAAGTATACGTCAGAGTTTGACAGCATTGGCCTGGTACAGCTAGCCAGATACGGTCGTCGATATGGCGTATAGTAATCTGGAGATGATAGCGCAGTTCAGTACTGATTGCCAACTTCGGGACTGTACCTAAATACTGTACTGGGCATCAGTATTGGCACAGTAATTACTATAAGTACTGGGATTCAGTAATGGGGCAGTTGTGGGTACGATGTACAGGCATGAGACAGAAATGATAATGATGTTCAGTGCAGAATGCCTCTACTATTGGTACTGCACTGGCGGCCTTCGCGATTGCAAACTTTGATTTCACACATGATGTCGCATTGTATTGAATTGAAAAAAATTTGTTTAAATCGAAGTAGGTTTAATTTCTGCAATACATGAACTGAATACATATTTTAATTTTTCAAAAATAAAAAATAATAATAAACGGCATAATCATATTCGAGAAGTAAACATCCTACCTTTTGTCTTGAGACATTAACAAATCGTTCCTTTTCAAAGAAACGTGAAAAAGCCCTTCGACAAATATATTTGTCTAAATGACAAAACGTAGCATAAAATTCCGTAAGATTCGCACGCTTCATTCATTATAGAATTATGCAAATTTGAGTAAGAACAGAGAACCATTACTCCGAGCCCGCATACCATCGCAATGTCAACACTTAATCAATGATCATAATTCTCAACAAGAACAAACATCCTGATTGGTCACACTTACATTCGCGTAAATAAACCTAACCTATTTTATTGGAAAAGTTACTTAATTATTACATTGTTAAAAATGAGATTATGGAAAAATTGAATTAAATTTACTAAAAATTTAAGTTCATATCAAATTTTTTTTTACTGAAATTTAAAAAATGTATCTGTTTGAATCCGTCATTTAAAAGGAGCATTAAAAAAATGAAAAACGTTCAACACATTTAAAAATAATACCTCTTCTTCAACAATAGGTGTTATTTTAATTATTATATAGCTAAACATGAAATTTTATACCACTGGGCACCTAGTTTCCTTGAATCTCGTTTTTACATCTAAAGAAATATTTCTTTAGTTTAATGATTTTGAGCATTTGAATTAAAAAACATTCGATTTGAAATAAGTAATTCATCGACGCGTGAAACAAATATTCTGGTTTTCTTGGACCAAAGAAGTATTGAGATAACTGAAAGCAATATTAATTAAGTGAAAGCGATATTTCTTTCATATAAGAGGATTGATACTATTGTTCTAATAGAACATGTTGTTAGTCGAATAAGGTAATTTTTTCACTTAAGTAATCATTTATTCACTTGGAAGATATGTTTCTTTTGATAAATAGAGTGAAGTCAGTTGGTCTTGCTTGAAATTCTTTTTTCTACTCCGTGAAAATAAAAATAAATATCTTATTTTAAATCATAATCATTATAATTGTATTAAATATGTTTTTATTAAATGGGCCTGCTTATTTTTTGTACATCAACTATTCAACATTTTTATAGGATAGAAGAACTTTTTATATTCGAGTAAATTGTTCTTTGAATCAATTATTATTTTATCAACTCTGTTACGTGTTTTTTGAAAACAATATGCCGCATCTTAGGAACAAATAAATATTTATTGCCGCTAAAAATTTTTGTTTGTTGCAAAGTAATGTTTATTTTACCAGCAAAATACCTTTATTTTAATCAAAGAATCACATACTTCATTCAAACAAAACTTTTACTCAGTCCGAGTTACATTTATTTATGTGTAATAATTATCTTCTTCAACTTACACCATACTTCTTTATATTACGAAAATCAGCTATTATATCAAATAATTATTTATTAAAGTGAATAAATATCTCTTTCGCTTAACAGATATTTCACAGTGTCAAGTGAATGTTTCTATGCTGTAAGCATTTCGTTCCTCAGATCCAAACAAAACATTTCTTCAATTTGAAGAAATATTTATTCAGCCACATTTTACTCTATCCTTTCTTTGAATCTAGGAAATTTCCTTTGATTTGAATAAGTTTTTTTTTCTTCAGATTTGCAGAAAGTATGAGAGATTTAGTGTTTAAAAATTCTCAATCTGAATGGCATGAACACTTTGATTTTTCAAGAAAAAGGCTTCTTGTCCGTGCTAAACAACAAAAATTTTCATTCAATGTGAAAGCGCATTCCACTACTCAGATTTGTGAAATGTTATCATTTCTCTCTCTATCTCTGTCTTTCTCTCTCACATCATACCGCATTATTTTAGATATTGCAAGTCTTTGGAAATGCGTTTTGTGGTCAAGTGTTTTCAGTAATACTACTATTATCAAGCTTTATAGAGCTATTTTTTACACTAAAATTTATATATTTTAAAATATTTAAAATGAGGCTTAATAATTGTTGGAGTAACACCGTATGATATGTCATGTATGTATACTCTGGGTGGCGTCTTGAGATTGCAGAATGGCGTTGCGTTTTGCGTGATGCATCAAATCACTAGACATTTCAGCCAATGAAAGTGCTTCTGTAGATTCCTAAGAGAATATCATTGACTGAAATGTCTAGTGATTTGAAGTATGACGCAAAAAGTAACGCTATTCTGCAATCATGGGACGCCACCCTCAGGGATACAGCCTCATATGTAGATGCTTATGGACGAGTAGAACACTTCCTGATGCGTCGAATGTCATATGTAAAGTACAGATAAAAACAGTTTTAAAACATTGATGACGCGAAACCTAAAGGCTACTTGCACTGGATGCCTTCCCAACATTATTAACTAAAAGTTATTTACTAACTTAACAGTTTTTTTTTATGCAGCTTCTCCGTTATTTGAATAATATTAGGAATTTCATGTCTGCTTACGAATAGTGATTCTTAGATGCTTTCTAGTTAAAATTATTGGAACTTAACAAAAATTTATTTTTAATCTTCCTCTAATATAGAGGAATAAATTATTTCAATACTTCCGAAATCATATAACACATGCGACTTACAGAGAAATATTTTTGAATAGACATAAGTTTAGGATTTGAGATCTGAATCACATTCAAAATTTAGTAAGTCATACTAGATTATAACTCAAAATGAAAATAAATCACTAGATATAAATAAAAATAAATAATAAAAATAAATAAAACCCGGACATGGCATCATCAGCTATAAGAGCTTTCCATATAAATTCTTTGTGCATATTATATTTCATTTTAGTTTTAAAGCAATCTAATTTAATAATGCCGAATAACGTACTGAAGATCATAAAAGTCTGCTGTTTGCATAAGCTACATGTATTCAAGTTAATCAACTTCAATGAGAAGACGAATGAGGAGGAGATATTATAATATATTACAAACCTTAAATGAACTGTTAGAATCGTAAATCATGTGTCGATCCTCCTCATTATTTTAAAATAACTAATTTGATTCCAGGTGCGTGTAGCAGAAGAAATCACAGAAAAAACTAAGTGTAATCTTTACTCTAAGAAAGCATTCAGAGGCGCAGTCCCATAGGGGTAGATTAGTAGAATAGTGGAACAGTTTTGACCAATGAGATGACTGCGAGAGCTTGTGCAGGGACATTATTGGCCAAAACTGTTCTACTATTCTACTAATCTACTTTCATGGAACTGCGCCTTCATTGGTCAAAAGTATTCATTTGATGGTCTAATGTGGCGATCCAAGATGGCCGTATGCTGGTATATGAACATTAGCACCAAAGTGCTTGGGAATAATAAATTATTCCACTGTGTACACTTTTCTTATACTTAGTGCAGGTTTTGCACCAATCTCATAGCATCTAGTACACCACCTTACGATCACGTGTAGCGAAATCAACGGCCAATTTTCATGCACCAGTATTCGACGCCATATTGGTTTGACGGCGTATGACGTAATGCTCCATCGGTATGATCGACTCCTAGCAGAAATGTAACAGGAATTATAGTTCTGTATTTCAGCTGGACCACAAACAGGGTTTATTTTAGCACCAAAATAGTAGAATCTTGGTCATTCTCAACTCTTATCGAGAGAACTTCGTGCAACTTCATGTCTCTTGCAAACCCAGATAGCAAAATTTCCGCATAGTTTCCGCATGGTGCGGGCGCGACGTGCGGATTAATCCGCACGTCGTGAGGGCAAGGTTTGACTCATGTGTGTCAACAATTGCGTCGCATATGCACCGCACGGCGTGGGGGCACGCGTGCGTCGGCATACTGCTCTCACGCAGTTACGCAATGATTTAAAGTTTTAAAAGTATTACGAGATTATAACATTGTTAAAAAAACCGATGTAATTTAACCTAAATGCTATGCACAACATTAATTGTTTCTGTCACTTTTTAGAATGCTGAAAATTAGTACAATGTCAATAAGAATGAGAAGGTGAAGAGTAATTTGAACGTTTTATTTCATTCAATCGTTAAAGCTAAGATTTAATTTTCAGTATTATCACGCCTTTGTCGCGCTTTTTTGTTTAAAGCACTATAATCTTAAGATTATCTAATCAAATTAAAAATACCATCTTATCCGATGGTTTTTGCACGTCGAATGTGAAAACTATTAAAACATAAGATCTTTGATTATCTTTAAACACTTATCAAGACCATTTCTGATGAAAATAAAATTATAATTATAAAACGAACTTAACTTTGAGTAACTATTGATTCATAAATAGACAGCGCTAACATTTACAATTTGGCAATTTCAATCAAGAACAGGAAAAATATTTTTTGAGGTTATAACCTCGAAAAATATTTTTCTTCTTGCTTTTACATTTCATAACCTCTCACTGAAAACAGTTCAAGTACATGTAACAATATAACACAAGTTTATTATAATTTTGTACTTACGTTTCACTTTTGCATTCCTTTTTCATTCCTTAATTGTGAAGATCAAAAGCGCGGATTAGATCATCCACGGAACTACTAACTGCATGTGCTCCACGGCCTCAAGTATATACTCGCCGTTCATTCTGGCGCTAATACGCACGTAGAGTGACACATGTACAATTTATAAGTATGTGCGCGAGATTTTAAGCCGTGGAGTATTTGATAATATTATAAAAGAAAATTAATTATTCCTCGAAATTTAATTTTTTTCAACGCTTTACTCACTGTTTACAATGGGACCCTTATTGTGACATTTTCTTGACACATTGAAACAAAATTTTCTATCATTTTGTTTAGTGATTACTCATTTTTATAAACAAAAATATGTTAAAAAACATTATGAATAATGTAAAAGTGTCATTGTACTTTGAAATAACCATAACAAAAGTCTCAAATAAATGTAACAGAATTTTTTTTAATGCGCACGTCACTCTGACACTTTGACCGAATGAAGGTCGCATACCGTGTTCCACACATCGTGCAGACCGAGTGCGGGCACAGTGCGAATTTACGTACGATCTGCAAATCGTGCAAGCATTGTGTCGCTATACCTGCAGACACATTATACTCGCACGTCATGCGGCTAACATGCGTCCGCACGCACTGTTTTCTGAAAAGTCTCGTTCCTGGCCGCCAGCGAGACATAACCGTCTTGGAGACGAACTCAAGACGAGCCAAGTCGAAACCAAGACGATTTATTCTTACTCGGGATTATATCAAAAGTCGTGAAAGTTCATTTTTCTGCTACAAAATTTGTTTTCATATATGTAATTATATATTTAGTTAAAATTTTCGTAAGGGATTTGAGCTCTTATTCACATCCATATGATTTATTTGTAGAGTTTCAAAGAATTTTTTGCAGGAATTTCGAGAATAAGTTTCTAATAATAGGAATGAAGAAATGAAGGAATTTGGGGTATTTTTCGGCAAAATTTCGACATTTTTTCTGGAAGGAGTTTTTCAAGATACAAAAAATGGATTGAATTGGACATTCTGTTTCGGACTTATACAAACCAATGCAATATTTGTCATGCCTTTGCGAAAGTAAGTTTTTCTATTAGCTTTTAAAAACAAAAATGGTATGTAGGGGAAAGTTGCCCACAGGAGGTCAGAACGATTTAATCTCATATCGATGTTTTTTCCAAAACTAGCCTAGAAAAGTATAGACATCTAAATGAGATTAAATCCTTCGCGGGAGTAGAACTACAAAAACAAAATGGTTTTATTTAAATATTTACAAAAATTAACAATTTATAAGACGTCCCTGATGTGTATTCTCGAGTAGAAACAAACACATCGCCTTGCTTCGAATTCAATAAATGGAGCTTTCTATATATACCTCTTCTTATATATATACTACCGCAAGTGGCCGCTTCAGACTGTTGGCCGCTCGGTGGCAAATTTCAATTTGCTGCCCCTTTCAGTTTGAATTTTTAAATCAAAGTATTCAGAACCCTTCCAATTAGAAATTATAATCATAAATAAATAAATAATAAGTCATAATCTAATAAAAATTTTGATTAAAAAATTAGGGCACTTGCTTGAAACTTGAGAAAAGCAAATCACACGCTGAACAAGTGTAAACTGTTGATCACCAAACAGCACTGGACGCAAAAAATAAGATCTCTGTCATCAGCGAAACAGCGCCTTCAACTGTAAGTAAAGTGGTTTCAGGAAAATTCCACCTTTTCTACACATATTTTCCGTCTATTCAATAAAACATCACGTGCCGTTAAAAATCCGCCTAGTCGAGAAGAGATTCAAGTCTTCTGCGAGCAAGTATACGGAGATACTTATCAACTAAATGAAGACGCTTCAAATATATCACTCTTTGGTAACTTTTGCCAAAGGCAAAGGTTACAAGGTCCAGCAGAAGAGTGTCCACTAATTACTTCTGAAGAAGTGAAGAAAGTTATCGCTAGAACTAAAAACTTTTCAGCGCCAGATCCAGATAAAATCAACAACTTTTGGTGGAAGAAGTTTGCTTCTACGCACCAACACCTAGCTCGTATGTTTACTACTTTCTTAAAGGGTGAACAACCTATCCCGCAGTGGCTTGTGGAAGGACGCACGGTATTGATCACTAAGACTGGAGATTTGTCAAGTCCAAAGAACTACAGGCCCATAGCTTGTTTAAACTCCAGCTACAAGCTATTCACGGCATCCTCAAAGAGAGGATATTAACATCTATCGAGCCGGTATAAAGTGCAATAGTTTAACAACGTGGATGCAAGAGAGGGCTGGCAGGTTGCAGAGAGAACCTGTCAATAGACAAGTGTATGACCCAGCACTCGATCTGGTATCGAAGCAACCTGTCCATTGCTTGGATTGACTACCGTAAGGCATTCGATAAAACGAACCATGAGTGAGCTTATGCTTATGCTCTTATGGCGGACAAGATTTGTTACAACTTCTGACAAAAGACAAGTGACTACAAGCTATATCATATATAGGAGGGAGGTCTTCCAAGGAGATTCTGTAAGTCCGATACTTTTCTGCATCTTCCTCTTGCCTCTATCTATTGTGCTCCGAGGCAAAAGCTCTGGATACCTATATGGCCCGCTGAACAGAAGAGAATCTGAGGTCAACCACCTTTCATACATGCACGACCTGAAACTCTTTGCATTCTCGAAGGAGGACCTTAACATCCTTATGGAGACGGTCGATAGTTACTCTAAAGCGATTGGCATGAGCTTCGGACTGGACAAGTGTGCCTGGGTCCACCTACATCAAGGAAGACTAGAAAATACATCATCGCGTGACGATCAGGACCCTGAAAAAATGTATCGCCAAATTCTCAGAAAAATTTCGGCTTCCGAATTATCTGGAAAGAATAAGATCCAGGCGACGCAAGTTGATGACAATCCACTGAAGGCATCATCCTAGATCTTCCGTACCTCGAATATACCTCCCTCGAGCTTCTTGCTAAGCTTAGAGTGTCTTCATCGAAGAACGGTTCTGGCTACAGCCAGCTCAGTTCAAAATAATGCAGATTCTCTTATGCGACTCATACATCAACATGAAGTTGTCAATGCTGCGGCGTTTCTATACCGTGCCGCAAAGAAGCTTGGACTTCCATTCGATTCCAGCAACACTACACATGGTGTAGCGTCGCTAACACCTTTGATGCTCAAAAGTCGTGTACAGGAAGCAGAACATACCGTTCTACTAAGAGAACATGCAGACAAGCCCCTTCATGGTAAATTCTACGGCATCATACGTAGAGAAAAGCTCTCGATGGGTCTATACTAACTGCCGAGCGTGCAAGCAAGAGCCTGAAACACTTGGACATGCCCTCAGTGGATGCTAAAAGTATGCACGCTACAGGTACATAGAGAGTCACAATGCAGCTCTAAAAGTGTTAAATTACCTTCTTAGGCACTTTCATGGTGTTGATCTATTGCACGTCTTGACATACGCCTAGGGGAAACTCGAGTCCGTTGTGGAGAATGATCAGTGTAAGATCTACTGGAATTTCTCATTCTCCACCACTCAACGTATCAGTGCTACGAAGCCTGATATTGACCTCCAGGATCTGAAAACCAAGATCATTCACGTGACTGAATTCTCAGCTCCAGAAGATGGTAATATCACGGCATAGGAGGAAGAAAAACGGGCAAAATATCAAGCACTTTTTTCGAGCAGAGTATGCTACAAAGTCCATTTTGTGGTTCTCATAATCGGCTTTCTTGAGGGTATGGAAGCTTCAATTTCTTAGCGAGGCGAGCTGCGCGCATGGCGCGCGATAAGAATGTGCCCGCCTGGCGGGCTGATTTTTTTTTACTTGAATTTGAGCAGAAATAATAAAATACAATCATTAATTAACCCCAAAAAGGTAGTTGATTTTTTTTTCTTTCTTGTTGAAAATCTTCATTGGTTAAAAACTCAACGTCTCCCTTACAATCTTCTTTATTTGGTTACAAAATTTCTTTTTTTAGCAGAAATTAAATTTCCTTTATCAAACGTGCAACCGCTATTTTGTTGATAATTCTTTCTTTTATTATGTTTGAAAATTAAATTTGTATCAGAAAATTCAACTATTCCATTTTTGTCTGAAACTTCATCTCCTTTATTTGAAAATTCAACTAATTAGTTAAAAGTTGTACTACCTTATTGAAAATTTGATTTTTTATGTGGTGGTAAGGTAATCTTTCTGGTTGAAAATGAGGCATCTAGGATGAAAATTTATGTTTAGTGGTTGCAAATGAACTGTCTGGTTGTAAATTCGATTTTTTTTTGTATTCTGATGGTCGTAGGTTCATAATTTTAGTTGGAAATATTGAATTCCATTTTTCTTAAGAACACGCATTATTGATTCCACTAGAATAAACTCAGATATTTCACAGAAACTTCATTATAGTTTAAAAAAAATAGCAATTATAATAAGAATGTAGATTAAGTCGAACAAATTGTAATTTTCGTGTATCTTGAAAAACGTACATAAAATTATGGATATATTATATTATTAAATCTATCAATAGAATTGAAGATAACCACCAGAGACAAGACGAAAGTAGAAACAATCCTCGTATTTTCCAATTACAGGAAAACCTCATTATTGTTTTAATAAAGACTTAAATCAACAAATACCTAATGAGTATATTAGTTCTCCATCGAATTATATAGAATTTCTTATATTCGTTATCTCAGAGATTGTATGCATCAAGGTTTTTCTGTTCAGATATTTACATTTCATCAAAGTAAGTTCCAAGGTTTTAGTTAATTATTTCATTTGCGAAGGGATGAAGTTAGTAATCGGACAAACATGCCGATTATTGACGATTGAGCAATTAAATGTTATTAATTGAATTTACATGATTTCACACATTCAAGCAAATTGAAATAGATGCCTGGTAACGAGACGACCATACTAGACTCGATGTGAGCAGAGTGCGAGAAAAAGTTGGCGACTTCCGTCCTCATTGAACCTAACAGATGTTTCATAATACGCAAATGACCGACTAGTAATTGACACTAGATTTACTTAACCAGTTAACTGGCAGGCTCGAAATCGACGTTACGTGAAAAAACTGGTCGAAGCAAATAATTCCGTATTTATCATAAAAGTTCATTTCCTCAGGGTTTTTTAGGTCGCTGATGACGAATCCGGAATCGAAATTGAAAAATTCAAAATGGCGTATCTAATATGGCGGAACCAATATAGCGGACTAAAATTTGAAAATGACGTGACTTGAATGAAAGACAGTACTAAAGAGTTTTTTAAGCCGTTGGTGACTATATTATCAGCTATTCTGATTTTTTCAAAATATGTTGAAAAATGATTCATATTTTTTCTAAAATGTTGAAAAATTTCTGCAAAATTAAACAAATTGGCTTAAAATCTTTCCAATTCCTTTTCGACAATTTTGAAAATCTTTTGGAATGTTTTGAAATCTTGTTAAATATTCTCTTAAAATAAAGTTTATGATATAAAAAATTGTACAAAATTTTCCCAGAAATCTTGAGAAAATTTTTTCAATTCACTTAAAATCTTTTAACATTTTTTAAAGGCGTCTAAATCTTGTGTACGAAATCTTCGAAATTCTACATTTAGTTTGAAAAAAATTTTGATCTTTTTATGTCTCAAATTAGTTTTGTATCTTTTCAAAACTTTCAAGTGTCTCTTAAAGTTATTCGAATTTTTTCTGAAATTCTGTAAACTTATAATCTTGCCTTTTCAGTAGAAGTGCTAAGAATTTTAGTTGGATCGGTACAAATTAGGGAATGGCAAGTAGGGGGAGAGAGGGAAAATTAGGTAGTGGAAGAAGGGGAAGTAGAATCAATAATAGGAAGTAAGGTTGCGGAGTGAGGAGAAATAAGGGGAGGGGAAATAGGGGAAATTAGGAGAAATAAGGGCTGGGGAAGTGAGGAAAAAAGTCGCGAAATGAAGGAAAGGGAAGGAGGAAAGTGAGGAAAAATTATGGGAGAGAAAGTTGGAGAAGTGAAGGGAAATTAGGACAAAGGAAGTGAGGGGAAGTAGGAGAAATTATGGGAAGTAAGGGTGGGTAGTGAGGAGAAATAAGGGGAGGGGAAATAGGAAAAACTAGGAGAAATGAAGGCTAGGGAAGTGAGGAGAAAAGATGGTAAGTGAGGTAGGAGGAAGAACGGAAAATGGTGGGAGAGGAAGTTAGAAAAATAAGGGAAGTAAGGAGAAATTAGGTAGTGGAAGTAGGGAAAGTGGGGAAAGTGGGTAGAAGTAGGAGAAATAATAAGAAGTGAGGGGGAAGTAGGAGAGGTCAAGTACGGGGAGTGAGGGAAAGTTAGATAGTAAAAGTATGGGAAGTAGGAGAAATTGTAGGAAGTGATGCTGGGTAGTGTACAGACTTAAGGGGTTGGTAAGTAAGGGAAATGGTTCGAAGTCAAGACTAGGAAAGTAAGGAAAAAAGATGGTAAATGAGGTAGGAGGAAGAACGGAAAATGGTGGGAGAGGAAGTTAGAAAAATAAGGGAAGGAAGGAGAAATTAGGTAGTAGAAGTAGGGAAAGTGGGTAGAAGTAGGAGAAATAATAAGAAGTGAGGGGAAAGTAGGAGAGATCAAGCACGGGGAGTGAGGAGAAGTTAGATATTGGAAGTATGAGAAGTAGGAGAAATTGTAGTAAGTGAGGGTGGGTAGTGCACAGAATCAAGAGGTTGGTCAGTAGAGGAAGTGGGTAGAAATCAGGGCTAGGGAAGTAAGGAAAAAAGATAGTAAATAAGGTAAGAGGAAAAACGGAAAATGGTGGGAGAGGAAGTAATAAAAATAAGAAAAGTGCGGAAAAATCAGGTTGTAGAAGTAGGGAAAGTGGGGAAAGTCGGTACAAGTAGGAGAGATCAAGTACTGGGAGTGAGGGGAAGTTAGATAGTAAAAGTATGGGAAGTAGGAGAAATTGTAGGAAGTGATTGTGGGTAGCTTACAGAATTAAGGGATTGGTAAGTAGGGGAAATGGGTTGAAATTAGGGATAGGGAAGTAAGGAAAAAAGATGGTGAATGGCGTATGAGGAAGAACGGAAAATGGTGGTAGAGGAAGTTATAAAAATGAGGAAAGTAAGGAAAAATTATGTAGTATAAGTAGGGAAAGTGGGGAAAGTGGGTAGAAGTAGGTTACATAATAGGAAGTGAGGGGCAAGTAGGAGAGGTGAAGTACAGGGAGTACGGGGAAGTTAGATAGTAAAAGTATGGGAAGTAGGATAAATTGTAGAAAGTGAGGGTGACTCGTGTACAGAATTAATGAGTGGAAAAGTAGGTGAAATGAGTAGAAATGAGGGCTAGGGAAGTGAGGAAAAAAGATATTAAATGAGGTAGGAGAAAGAGCGGAAAATGGTGGGGAACGTTAGGAAATTAATGAGAAATTAGGTACTGAAGAAGGCAAAGTGAGGGGAAGTGGAAGAAATTACAGTAAGTGAGGGTGGATAGTGATGAGTATAAGGGGATGGAGATTAGGGCCAATAAGGAGAAAAAAGGGCTAGAGAAGTGAGGCAAAAAGATGGGAAATGAGGTGAGAGGCAGAACGGAAAATTGTGCGAGAGCAAGCTAGGAAAGTAAGGAAAGTAAGAAGAAATTAGGTACTGAAGGATGCGAAGTGGGGGGAAGTAGAAAAAATGGTAAGAAGTGAGGACGCTAGTGATGAGTATTAAGGGGAGATGAGGCAGGGAAAATGAGGAGAAATGAGGATCAGGGAAGTGAAGCAAAAAGATGGAAAATGAGGGAAACGGAAGAGGGAGAAGTAAGAGGAAATTAGTTAGTGGAAGTAGGAGAAGTAAATAGAAGTAGGAGAAATGATAGAATGTGAGGGAATGTAGTGAGCAGAATTAAGGGAAGGGGAAGTAGGGTTACGAGGAGAAATGAGGGCTACAAAAGTGACACACAAAGATGGGAAATTAGGGAAGGGAAGAACTGAAAATTGTCTAGGTGGATGTTAGGGAATTGAGGAGAAATTAGTTATTGAAAGTAGGAGAAGTAGAGAAGTAATAGAAGAAACGATATGAAGTGAGGGTAGGTAGTGGTAATTATTCAAAGGAGGTGAAGTAGGGAAAATGAGGAGAAATAAGAGTTAGGGAAGTGCGACAAGAAGATCGGAAATAAGGGAAGGGTAAGTAGAGGAAAATATAAATAAGAATTATGGGAACTTCAACAAGCAGGTGAAGTGAGTGGAAGCGATGGAAAGGAGAAATGTTTGGAAGTCAGGAATTGAGGGGTGGGCTCGTAAGGTAGTGCGGGTGAGTAGGGGATGGGAAGTGAGAGTTGGGGAAGGGATTTAGGGGAAAGGGAGTGTTAGCAGAGGAAGTGAGGAGAGGTGCAAGTAGAGGGGGAATATGGGTATTGATGGTGAAGAGAGGGGTGTGAGGGGAGGAGAACTGACTGTGGAGAGGGAAAGTAGGGAAAGTAGGGGTAGGAAAGTGTGAAAGGGAGATTTTTGAATGACTCAATTAAAGTCTTGATAGGCTACGAAACGTTTTCTTGTAGTTGGACTAATTTTTCGTTGCCATTATCGGCATTATCATGAAAGTCTCTCGGAAGTTGGAAAATGTTGAAAATAGAATTGGGTCGAAGAATGCCTTGGAGGGTAGAGAAGAGACTGGATCTGCAATCCAAATCGAAATAGGAAATATGCTGTTCGAGATTGAAATTCGTAAAGTTTAAAAGTATTTTGACGTAAAAGGCGACCATTTCTCATATATGCTTCGTATGCAGGCACGCGCCGTCGAGCACGCATTTGATACACAATATTAGACTCAACCCCCATTCTGATTTATCGAGATTTTACTATTTTCCCGGTTCTAAAAGCCAATCGTCATCCTACGAGAATCCTCAGCTTTCACCCGGTCATTCGTATTTTTCAAACTTTCATCACATGCCCATAGATCATGTCCAAATGCTCGTGAATTTTTCATTCTTACGAAAATTTCATCTTTTCAATTTTAAATAACCATCGATTTATATGCGCTCATACACAAATTACGTGAGGGCTTTTTCTCAAATTTTTTAGCATTTGGACATGTCCGAGAGGATGGATTTTATACTGGGAAAAATTAATTTTCAACAAAATAGATGAATTTTTGATCGAATAGTAAAATTTTCAACTACGAAATATCAATGTTAAATTAAAAATATCAATATTCGCCAGGAAAGATTTTTCAAGTCAAAATAAAGATTTTTTTATAAAACAATTGAATATGAATCAAAAAGGATGACTTTTTCACAAAATCGTTCAATTTTTAACAAAGTATTTAAATTTGTAACCAAATAGTTGTACTATTAAATAAACAGATGAATTTTCAACCAAGAAGATTAATTTTCAAACAAATTCATTAGTTGGTTAAAAATTCATGTATTTTATTGAAAATTATCTTATTATTTAAAAACTCGTATTTTTGAAAAATTTCGTGGGAAATTCAACAATTTTGTTCAAATTTTATACACAAATTATGTGAGGGCTTTTTCTCAAAATTTTGAGCATCATGATCTAATGGATACATGAATTTTTAAAAAAATTGTTGAATTTTCAACAAATTATGTAAATTTTCAACCAAATAGTTAAATTCTTAAATAAAAAAGCTTGATTTTCAACCAGAAAATTAATTTTCCATAATTTCTTTGAAAATTTGTTTCGCCTGGTAGAAAATTACTCTTTTTGGTTGAAAATTCATTTCCTTGGTTGAAAATTTACCTATTTTGTTAGAAATTCTTTCTTTCTCGTTGAAAAGTACCTTTTTAACTAAAAATTTAACTAATTTGCATTTTTAGTTGAAAATGTATTTCTTTGGTTGAAAATTTGTGTGTTTTGTTGAGAATTCGTTTATTTTTGTTGAAAAATAACTTGCTTGACCAAAAACTTAAATATTCCACTTTTAGGTAAAAATGTATGTTTTTTAGTTGAAAATTTATGTGTTTTGGTGAAAATTATCTTTTTAGTTAAATATTCATTTTTTCGTTAATATTTAAACTATTTGGTTACAAAATTAAATATCTTGTGGAAAATTCAACAATTTTAACAAGTTTTTTACTACTGTTAATAAAATCTTTCTTCATTGAAAATTGATATTTCGTAGTTGAAAATTGTATTATTTGCTTAAAATTTTTTTTATTTTGTTGATAACTAATTTTTTCTAGTAAAAAATTAATCTTCTTCGTTGAAAATTGATCTATTTGATTAAAAATTTAACTATAAGGTTTTAGTTGAAAAAGGTATTTTTAAACAAAATAAAATAATTTTTCAACATAATAATTAAATATTTATAATGATGATGATTTCATTTTTTGAACTAAAAATTTATAGTTAAATTTTCAACCAAAGAAATAAATTTTCAAACAAGAAGATAATTTTCTAATGGAAAAAATTAATTTTCAACAAAATGCATGAATTTTTAATCAAATAGGAAAATTTTCAAGTACAAAACATCAGTTTTAAATTGAAAATATCAATTTTCAACCAAGAAAGATTTTTCACTCATTAGAAAAAAATGTCATGAAAAATGTTGAATTTTTAAGCCAAAACATTGAATTTTTGACAAAACAGTTAAATTTTTATTATTAGTAATAATAATAATCATAATAAAAATTTAACTACTTTGTTGAAATTTTTTTTTTTTCAAAATAGCTTTTTGGACTAAAAATTTATGGTTAAATTTTCAACCACATAAAATAAATATTCAAGCAAGAAGATTAATTTTCTGATGGAAAAAATTAATTTTTAACAAAATACATGAATTTCTAATCAAATAGCAAAATTTCCAACTACAAAATATCAATTTAAAATTTGTGTCAAAATTCAACTGTTTTGATGACATTTTTTTATTGACTAAAAAATCTTTCTTAGTTGAAAATTTATATTTTTAATTTAAAATTGATATTTTGTAGTTCAAAATTTTACTATTTGATTAAAAATTCATGTATTTTGTTGAAAATGAATTTTTACCAGTAGAAAATTATTCTTCTTGCTTGAAAATCTATTTCTTTAGTTGAAAATTTAACTATAAATTTTTAGTATGATTATTATTAATGATAATAATAAAAATTTAACTATTTTGTTGAAATTTCATTTTTTCGTTGTTTTGAAATAGCTTTTTGAACTAAAAATTTATAGTTAAATTTTCAACCAAATTATGTGAATTTTCAACCAAATAGTTAAATTCTTAAATAAAAAAGTTTTATTTTCAACAAGAAATTGAAGAGTTGAATTTTCAGTTGAAAAAATTAATTTTCAACCAAAAAAAAAGACGACATTTTAACAAAATAATTTAATTTTAAACCACCTAAAATTATGAATCTTCAACTGGAATAGTTTGAATTTAAACCAAAAAGATGAATTAAAACTAAACAGATTTTTCAGTCAAGAAAGAAAAAATGTTAACCAAACTATTTAATTTTCAAGGAAAAAAATGAATTTTCAACCAAGAAAATTCATTTTATTAATCTAATTCAATTTTGAAAATTCATGTATTTGGTTGAAAATTCATCCTTTTTGGTAAAAAAATTAATCTTCTTGGTTGAAAATTCAAAAGTTTGATATTTTTTGTCTATCTTGACTGAAAAATCTTTTCACTTGAAACTTCAAATCTTGTTGAAAATGCGCTATTTTTAGTTAAAAAATTAATTTTCTCATTTGAAATTTTAACAAATTTAATTGAATTTTTCATCATTTTATTTGAAAATTCTTCTCTTTGGTTAAAAATTAATGCTTTCCACTGAAAATTGAACTATTTCAGTTTTATTGAAAATTTATCTTTTGTAGTTGAAAATTCATGTATTTTCATAAACAAATGCCTTTTTTGTAGAAAATTGATCTTGTTAATTGAAAATTCTACTATTCCAGTTTAAAATTTATAATTTTAGTTGAAAATTCATCTTTTCAGTTTTAAAATCAAAAATTCGTTTCTTTTTTTTTTTTTTGCTGAAAATTAATTAATTTAAATGAAAATTCCAATATTCCATTTTTAGTCAAAAATTTATATTTTTTAGCTGAAAATTCAACAAGTTCTTTGAAAATTCATGTATTTTGTTGAAAATTAATCTTCTTGTTTGAAAATTCATGTTTCTGGTTAACAATTCAACTATTTGTTCACAAATTTATTTATGTTATTAAAAATTCAAATCCGTCTTGGTTAGGAAGTTGATATTTTGAATTTAAAATTAATATTTTGTTGTTGAAAATTTTACTATTTGGTTGAAAATCCGTGTATTCTGTTAAAAAATTAATTGTTCCTGATAGAAAATTTATCTTCTTCAATGAAAATTCATTTATTTGGTTGAAACTTTAATATTTTCAATGACATTTTTTTTCTGTATTAAGTGAAAAATCTTTTTTGGTTGAAAAATTCAACTATTTTGTTAAAATTTCATTTTTTGGTCAAAAATTCTTTTCAATTGTTAGAAAATTAATTTTTTCGGCTCACAATTTAACTATTCCATTTCTAGTTGAAAATTTATATTTCTAATTGAACATTGATATTTTGCAGTTGAAAATTTATGTATTTTGTTGAAAATTTGTTTTCCCCAGTAGAAAATTAATCTTTTTGGTTGAAAATTATTTTCTTTGGTGAAAATTATTTTCCTTGGTTGAAAATTAAACTATTTTGTTGAAATTTCGTTTTTTTTATTAAAAACAACCCTTTTAATTAAAAATTAAACTATTTCATTTTTAATTTAAAATTTATTTCATTGCTTGAAAATTCATGTATTTTGTTTAAAATTAATTTTCTTGATTGAAAATTTATGTTTCTGGTTAATAGCTTAACTATTTGGTTACAAATTTGATTAGTTTTTGAGAAATTCAACAATATTGTTGAAAACTGATTTTTTTGGTTAAAATTCAACTATTTTGTCCAAAACTAAACGTTTTGTCTTAAAAATTCAACATTTTTCATGACATGTTTTTTATTGAGTGAAAAATCTTTCTTCGTTGAAAATTGAAATTTTTAATTTAAAATTAATTTTTTTTAGTTGAAAATTTTACTATTTGATTAAAAATTCATCTATTTTGTTGACAAAATAATTTTTCTCAGTAGAAAATTAATCTTCTTGCTTGAAAATTTATTTATTTAGTTGAAAATTTAACTATAAATTTTTAGTTCAAAAAGCCATTTCAAAACCACAAAAAAATGAATTTTCAACAAAATAGTTAAATTCTTATTATGATTATTATTATTACTAATAATAAAAATTCAACTGTTTTGTCAAAAATTCAACGTTTTGTCTTAAAAATTCAACATTTTTCAGGACACTTTTTTTTTTGAGTGAAAAATCTTTTTTGGTTGAAAATTAATATTTTCAATTTAAAATTTATATTTTGTAGTTGAAAACTTTCCTGTTTGATTAAAAAGTCATGTAAGTTGAAAATTCGTTTTTTTTAATGAAAAATAACTCTTTTAACTAAAAATTTAACTATTAGATTTATAATTCAAAATTTATTCCATAGTTTGAGAATTCATGTATTTTGTTGAAAATTAATTTTTCCCAGTAGAAAATTTATCTTTTTGGTCGAATATTTATTTATTTAGTTGAAAATTTAACGAAAAATTTTTAGTTCAAAAAGTTGTTTTAAACGAAGAAAAAACGAATTTTCAACCAAATAGTTAAATTTGTTTTATGACTATTATTGATAATAATAATAATAAAAATGTAACCATTTTGTTGAAAATTCGTTTTTTTTCCATGAAAAATAACTTTTTTACTAAAAATTTAACTACTCCATTTGTAATAAAAAATATATTACATATTTTGGTTGAAAATTTATGTATTTTGTTAAAAATTAAACTTCTTATTTAAAAATTGATTTTTTTCGTTAATAGTTCAACTAGTTGGTTAAAAATTTAATTACTTTGTGAAAAATTCAACGATTTTGTTGAAAAGTGTTCTTTTTTGTTTAAAATTTAACTGTTTTGTCAAAAAATCAACGTCTTGTCTTGTATATTTAATATTTTTTATGACATTTTTTTTATTGAGTAAAAAATCTTTCTTCGTTGAGAATTGATATTTTCAACTTGAAGTTCAAATTTTGTAGTTGAAAATTTATGTATTTCGTTGAAAATTAATTTTTACCAGTAGAAAATTAATCTTCTTGTTTGAAAATTTATTTATTTGGTTGAAATTTCAACTATAAATTTTTGGTTATGAAAGTTATTTAAAAAAAATTTCAACTAAGTAGTTAAATTTTTATTATGATTATTATTATTATTATCATTAATTAAATAATGAAAATTTAACTATTCTGTTGATTTTTTTTCTTGAAATGTATCTTTTTTATCTATAAATTTAACTATTCAATTTTAGGTTGAAAATTCAACAATTTTGTTGGAAATTCATTTTTTTTTGGTTGAAAAATAATTTGCTTAACTAAAAACATAAATATTCAATTTTTAAGTAAAGAATTGTCCTCTCAGTTGAAAATGTGAATATTCAGTTGTTTAAAAATTGATGTATTTTGTCGAAAATTGATGTATTTTGTTGAAAATTAATCTTCTCAGTTTTTCCACTATTTTTTTAACAATTCTTTTTTCTTTTTTTCAAAAATAACTGTTTGAAATTCAAATTAAACTATTTAATTTTTACATTTTTTTATTTTTTCCTTGAAAATTCAACTAGTTGGTTAAAAATTCATGTATTTTCTTGAAAATTAATCATCCTAGTTAAAAATTTTAGTTTTTGTCTAAAAGTTGAACAATTTAGTTAAAAATTTAATTATTTTGTGGACAAATCAATTTATTAAGTCGCTACCCTTCAACAACAATAATCGTACGAAATAAAATAAACTGTAAAACATTATGTGAGATGAATATATTTTTAAAGTAAATTGCAAAATGTATTTAAATTACAAGATTTTCCAAATAATAAATTACTTGAAGTAGCTTATACATTTCTAGCGTGAATCTTAAATTATATGATTGAAGAGTAATAAATGAGTTTATGGAAATAAATATAGAATCTACTGGTGAATTTATTTAGTATAAATGGAACATCAGACTAATGATAAGATAATTGTTTAGACTTAAATTTCAATTCAGTCCTAGATTGAGTGATCAATCATTAATTTTTCGCGATTTGTTAAACTTGTGTGTATTTAGATTCAGTCATGGTTTTTGGTGATTCCATAAAAGCATTTTGAACGTATAAATATGATGGAGATTTTGGCATGTTCAATCCTTGTGGTAAGTCATAAGATCTCGTGATTGTAGAAATATAAATATTGTCATTTTCTGGTGGAGAAGTGGCCCATTCTTTTCTGGCAGCACAGACGATTATCAGGAAATAGGCACTCAGCACTGAAAATTAAAATTACCAATTTTAGTATTGCGTTCATTATTACAAATTTTTATTGCAAAATGATTATTATAAAAAGATTTGATGAGTAACAAATCAATCCTTTTCTTCGACGGACGATGCTTAAGAATTTTATATTGTGATTTTTTTTATGTTTTACGGTTCACATAAAATTCAATAAAAATCGAGCCGAAAACATTTTTTCAACTCAGAATTTATTAATTAAGAAACTCCTTTCTTCATCCTCTACGTACGTTTCGGTACAATTGTGTACCTTTTTCAGAAGGGTGATATGCTTCTTACTTTGTGATGGTAATGGTTGGTTAATAGTAAGAAGGATAGTCTTCAGGGATAATGAATTTTTATCTACTAAGATAGAGCGAGAAGGAGTTCTCATTAGATAACAAGAGATAGCAGAGGTAGGGGAACCATAGGAGGGAGTGAAAGGGAATGTTGCCATGTTTGTAAAGGATGAATACATAGTGGATAGATGTCGAGAGAGGTGGAAGGAGGGTGTGATGTGTATCTCATAGGTTAGAAAGAGATAGCGGATGAAAAAGTGATTTGCAGAATACTAGAGGAGTGAGTGATGTAGATGTCGAGGGAGGTGAAAGGAGGGTGTGATGTGTCTATCTCATAAGATAGAAAGATATAGCAAGTTGATCGGGCGTTTTTGATTTAGATTTCTTTTTCTCCTGAAAAGAATTGTGTTAGGGGATATCTAGTTTGTTTGTTGGGTGGGGGGGGGTGAAGTTAGTAAGCGATTAGGCCGAGAG
>JAABKJ010006273.1:0-22140 GCA_011634705.1 Andricus grossulariae | reverse complement strand
AAGTAGACCCTGACGTTGCTCAATTTTGTCAAATCAGGTAAGGAATATGTGCTACTTAATGTTATAGATAACTGCAACAAGATTTGTAAAGCTTATTGTTTTTTAGCCCAATGATGATAGATGAAGATGAAGATGATATGAAAACCGTGACAATGAATCCTCATGTCAAATTAGTCGAGGCTTCTATACAAATTAATGGAAGAGAAACATCTATATGGTTCTAATGAAAAAAATACATACAAATCGCTACAGGGCACAGTACACGAATGTGATAGATTTCACTAATATTTCATAGAAGTTGAACTATTGAAAAAGGTTTCAACAAATTTAAGAAGAGTTCAATGATTTCAAGGATTTAAAATATTTCAAGGATTTCAAATATTACAAAAATTGACAAATATTCCAAAAGATTTCACAAAGATGTAAGTACTTCAACAGATTTCAACGTATTGATAAAGATGTCAAAAAATGTCGAAGATTAAACAAATATTTAAATGATTTCAAGGTACTAGCAGCCTTTAAACAAACAAAAAATTAAGCTTCAACTAAAATAGTTATACTTTCTTATTGAGTTCTATTACTTCAGTTTTTATTGAAGCGATAAACGTGTGAGAGAATGAATAAAAGAATTCTACAAAAAAGAAGAATGAGGGCAAGAGTATGACATCTGTGGATGAGAACACAAAGGAAAGCTTTTCCCCCTTTTTTTTCCTGTGTTGTATAACTGTCTCTGATGAGTTGATTACCCTGATTTCCAGAAAAATACTTTTCTCGTTTTAAGGCTTTTTGTGAATTCTCTTGCACAAATTTTGGTGATGTTTTCAAAGTTTTTTATTGAAATTGATTCCTCTGTTTTATTATTGCAGTGCTAGATTCGCGTATCGAGTGTTTACCTAATGGGGACCCTATCCCTGGTGTTCCTCGTGGCAGACCTTCTTATTCTGCTGAAAGTTCTTCTCCTGCCATACGTTATCTTGGGGGTTTTCCGGTCAGGTCTCCACCTCCTGCCGAATCTTCTCTTCGTGCCAGGTCTAGGTCTCCTCCTGCCATTCGTTCTTATTTGCGCCTAGTTGGACTTACAATGAAAGAACTTATATCTGTCTGTCTTATTCCTCAAAATGACATGAGTTTCCCCTGATATCTGAACGACCAATTTTTTCTTTCCTCTGACCAGTAATATTTAAAGACCAGCAACATGTTTTCAACATCGAATCTACTAGAATCAGAATAAAAAATTCAGGTTTAAATTGATTTCTTTATTTCGACCAAATACGATTACTTTGTAACAAAATCCTTGAATTGTTAACAAAATAATTAAATTTTAACAAATTGGTTACATTTTTAACCGAAGAGTTAAATTTTCAACAAATAGTTGAATTTTCAACGATATACTTGAATTTTCAACTAGAAAATAATTAGTTTTCACAAAAAAAGAAGAATTTTCAACCAAAGAGATGAAATTTCTACTGAAATGGTGAACTTTTAAACTAAAAAGACGAATTTTATTAGAAAATTAATTTCGAACAGAAAAAAAAAGATTATTCAATACAATAGATACAGTTTTAATCAAGTAATTTTTTTTTGTGAATAGAAGTGATTTAACTTTAGTTAGAAAGTAATTTAAAAGAAATAGTTTTAGAGAAAGAAGTTAAACATTCAATCAACGAGATGAATTTCCAACTGAAATTATGAATCTTCAACTGAAGTAGTTAAATTTTCAGTTAAAACATTAATTTTCAACCAAAAAGATTCGAAGTTTCAAACAAAAAGATGAATTTTCAACTAAAATAAAGTGGGTGAATCTTCAATAAAGAAAGCAACAGCAACATAAATAGAAATACCAGGCAAATAACTTACAAACAACAATATTTATATCAGGGTGGCGTCAGATTTGGAAAATTTCTTGTTCCAAATTATAATTTGTGTGAATGTAAACATTGTTTTCTGATTACTAATAAAAATTTGACAGAATTTTTGAACTTCGCTCTTCCAAATTTTATAAAAATCGACTTACTATATTTCTAATTATAATAGAAAATGTTTTTAATATATATAATTTAGACTTGGAACAGGACATTTTTGATATGAAACGATAATTTTGTAAAATAATTGCAATTCTGATTTGCAAGCAGGGACTTTAAAAAATCAAATCAATTAATAATTCAGCGAAACAGATACAAGTAATATAATGCCTATAAAGGTACACTTTTATTTGCCTTTGTTATCAGGAAATGAAATCGCGGAAATCGCGGAGTCCATACCCACTCCGATTTTGTTGAAATTTTTTTTGTATATATTCAGACGCTTAGAAATAGTGAATATGTAAATATCAATTGTACTAAGTTAAGAGTAACATCTGCTGAAGTAGAATTTCAACGTAGCATCTGTTGTAATGAAAAGAAGTTCAAAAAATATTATCGGCGTCGATTTTTATTATTCAACAGTTTCCGATGAACCATAAACATTGTCTCAGTCACGTGAGAGCTGGCAGCGGAGTAAAACAATTGTAATTTTCCTTCATTTCACAAGTCTTCTGGCTGTTTAGCATTTTCTATTCAGTGTTTTCCTTTCGAAGTGTATAATACACTATCGGTACTGGTGAGAAAAATTTGATACCGGTTTTCAGGGTTGTGTAAATTATAATATCAGTTTCAACAAATTTAGTAATAAACATTCTTTTCTTAAACTCACTCTAATGAAATGTAAATATCTCAGCAGGACAAACATTGACGCCTACGATCTATGAGATGACTATAAGATATAATATATGATCTAACGGAGAACTAGAATATTCCTAGGTTACAGTGTTAATAAAATTATCCAAGTATACATTCAATAGCTTTTCCTTCAATAAGAAAGGATGAGAATTGCTTCAACTCTCCTCTTGTCCTTGGTGGTGATCCTCAATTCTATTGGTGAATATGATAATATCTAATCTACATTCTATCCCAATTGCTAGTTTCTTTCAAACTTTATTTAATTTTGTCTAAAATGAATACAAATTCATTCTGCATTTAATCTGAAGGAATCCATAATATTTTTGTCAAAGAAAAATGGAATTCAAAAAGTCTCCCTTTTTATACGGAATTCATACCATATGTGCGCGTGCACATATGGTACACTCATTCGTGGTCGTCTCCAAATTACAAAAGACGATTTGGGGGTAGAGGGGTTTAATAAAATCGTACTGTTTTTTAAGGGACGGAAATCTTACTTAAGAAAAAGTGTTACTCACAAAAAAAAAAAAATTCAAAGATATTACAACTTAGAGGAAAGTTCAGCAGAAATTCGATCTGTTCGACCAAAAGTGAATTTTCGCTTGAAGAAAATGCGTCATTTATTGCATTATGAGTATTTGGAATAATGTTAAAAAATGTATCGAGTGTGGTTGTCCTTATGAAAGAGTATGAAACTTCTTATTTAATCTGTTTTAATTGCTTTACAACACTTTTTCGCGGTAGCCGCACAAAATGAGCGTGTTTCTTTTGCTTGCGGATTGAACTTAAACTCTCTCTTTCCGAGCGGCCGGGTGTAAGCGGGTGCATATATAATATTGGACATCGCAGTGTAACAGAGGTGTTAGGGTATAAGGCCCAATAAGGAATAGTTAAATTTGCAGTTGAAAATTTTAGTTTTCAGCAAAAAACAAGTATTTTTAACAAAATTGTTCAATTTTCTGCTCTAAAAGATAGATTATCAACAAAATACATAAATTTTCAACCAAATAATTGAATTTTCAATAAGAAAAGATCAATTTTATATGAAAAAATGAATTGGTAAATTTTCGATTTAGGAAATATTTTCAAACCAAAAAAATATATTATGAACAAACCAGAACCAAAATATAATCAAATATTTGCACGTTCGTTCGAAAAGGACAGAATGTCAACAAAATGGTTGAACTTTTTACCAGATATTTAAGCGCACCTAGGGCGCGTGACTGTTGGTTCTCGCGCTTTGCGCTCGATAATACATTTATCTCGCGCTTTGCGCTTAATAATGTATTTACTTCGCGCTAAGCGCTCGTTTTTTTATTTTCCCCACATTTATGCACAGGTCTTTCAAAATGAAAGGTCAAAGCATCGGCAACTGTAATTGGGTGATTGTGAATTCTCTTTTGTTGAAGCTCCTTTGGCTTTAACGAACACATTCTCATCACCTATCTCGTGCTTCACACTCGATTTTGTCCAAATTCTGAACTATTCTACATTATTCGATTCAACTATCCTGAAAAATTCATCATTTTAATTTTCTTGTTTTTATGATTTAAAAAAGTGCGCATACTATAAGAAAAAAAAAACAATTTTGTGATTAAAAATTGTATTGCAACTTGTGTCTTTTTTTAATAAATTTGATTTGTTTATTTTTAATGTTATTTCTTATAATTTGAAGTAAAACTACTCATTTTAGCGTAAAGTAAACTTATTGTAGCTTTTTTCCTTTTTCCAAAAAGGTAACTTTTTTGTTCACAACATATTTTTCTAACAAGAGTTTATATCAAATTTGTAGACCTTTTCTGGTTGCACCTCTTTTGTCTTTTCATTTTTTTCGTCTCTCACGTCGTTTTTTCAAAAGTTTAATTATTTTATTTTTAATCTTGTTTTTTACGGACAAAAGATAATCTACTTTTTCTATCTAAAAATTATCAATAACAAATTTTCAGCTCCTTTTTGAGTAAACAACTTTCGTTTATTTTCTGATTTTCAATCAAAGAGATACGTTTTTAACCAGAATGATAAATTTTCAACCAAGAAGGTTATTTTCTACCAAAAATGATTAGTTTCTAATGAAATTTTCAAAATTATCAAACAAATATTTGAAATTTTGAAGAAATTTCAAACCTCATAATTACATTTTCTACCAAAGAAATGAATGTTTAACCAACAATATTAATTTTATACCAACAAATTTTAATTGTCTACAAAATAGAGGAATTTGCAGCCAAATAATATTGAAGTTTAAACTGAAGAAGCTAAATTTTCAAACAAACATGGAATAATTAAATTTTTAATTAAAAAAATTAATTTTCACAACAACAACAAATAAACATAATAGTTCAATTTAAAGAAAGAGGATTTTCAACTGAAATGATGAATCCCATCAAGAAGTAATCGCTAACAAATTTTTAGAACTTTTTTTAACGCGCACTTTTTGTTGATTCATTTTTTTCGTACCTTGCGTCGTTTTTCCAAGAATTAAATTTTTTCATCGTTAATATTATTTTTCACGATTGGAATAAAAACTACGCATCCTATCAAAAAATAATTATTAACAAATTTGTAGCTCCTTTTTTGGGTAAAGAAATGTTGTCTTTTTAGTCTTTTCTTATTCTGTGTGGTTTGTCTGAAAATTCAATTTTATTAGTTACAGTGCAGTTTTTTATGAATAAAACAAAAACAAAAACAATAGTATTATAGGGTGTTCAAAATGCAAAGTTTTTCTTTTCTTGTTATTTTCTCATATCGTGCGTTGTTTGGCTTGAAATGTTCATTTTCGTTGTTTTTTTTTTGAATTTTCGAAATGCTGTAACTCCGGTAATTTTCTGTATAAAAAAAAGTCATTTGATGAATTTTCAGTCTTTTAGAGTACTACTAATAACCGTATATAGAATTTTCAAATCTTGAAGAAAAAAAATTTGAAAATGCGTTCACTTTTTGAATTTTTATCCAAAATAGCTGGTTGACGAACCTGACCTTCATTTTAGGACACTTGGAGAGTATACAAAAGCCCAATTCGATATGTCAATTTTTTTGAAAGTTATCGTCCTAACAAACTAAAAATCTACAGACAGACGGACAGACAGATACATTCGAAAAATCCTATTTTTCGGATTCAGGAGTTCTCAAAACGTGGACATTTCACAAAAACGGTGGGGGGGGGGGGAAAATCTAACACAAATCTCATACCTTTTCTGATGAGAATGTAAAAAGATACATTTTCAAATAATAATGAAAGCGATACCGACTAGAAAAATGATTTTCGAATGGTCCTTGTAACTCATTGTAGGATGCTTCCAAGCCGAAATTAATTCCTGAAGACGATTCAGAAAACAATTTTCCCTCTAAATTATGTTTGATGAAATTCAAAGATAAAATGTAAATTTTAGAGCTGCCAATTTTTACAGTTTTTATATTTCTCAAATAATTTTTATTTATTCACCTTATGAAAAATGATTAAGAATTCTGAATACTTTATATATGTACTGGAAAAATTTCTAGAAAAGGGCATACAAGGCGACGAGGATAGTGTTTTCCTGAATGATAAAGAAATAAATAATGGAACCCTAATGTGCGAAAGAAAATATTCGAAAATCAATTCGAAATCAATTTGGTAGTAAGTGCTGATTTCCATTAATAGTAGAATGTTCAATTGTTCACTGTACACAAAAAGATCTTAGTTAATGTTTGCGACTTTTATTCATTGTAGATAACACTTTTAATTTTAGATTTATTATTTATCACTGACGCGGCTTATTTTGTTACTAAAAATATTCTCTACAATATGTACAGTTCATGGTAGATTCAATAAAGGCCGTGCCCCCGTGGCTACATTTACCTAAGTTTCGGTACGTATAGTTGGATTTTTGTTGGTACGCGTAGACATTTTCTTCGAAAAAACATAAGTTTTACACAAGTTAAGCTTATCAGAAACAAATAATGTATACACCAGATACAAACCTAGGGAAAGCACCGGATATCTAAACTGATGAATCTTGAACCAAAAAAATTAATTTTTGACTAAGTAGGTAAACTTTCAACCAATGAGTTGAATTTTCGAAAAAGAGAGATAAATTTGTCCACAAAAAATGGCATAGTTACATTTTCAGTTACAAAATGGCATAGTTGAATTTTTACATACAAAATTCATTTTCAATAGTATAGTTTTTAACCAAAAAAATTAAGTCTCAAATCAAATATTTGGAGTTTCTTGTTTGATTAAATAATTAAGTTACCATTTAGACGAGAAACGATGAGTAAAATAGAGAAAAATATAAATTATGTGAAAAAGGGGAAAGGGTATGAAATATGTGGAAGAGAATATACAAGTCTTTTTGTGCATTCTCTTCCACAAGTTGAGTATATGTTTTCAATCTTTTTTTCTGAATTGCATCCTCTGTTTCTTCTTGCAGAGTTCAGTTTGCATTTCGAATGTTTACCTAATGGGGACCCTATTCCTGGTGTTCCTCGTGGCGGAACTTCTCATTCTCCTGAATGGTCTTCTCCTGCCATACCTCATACTGCGGGTTCTCCGGCCGGGCGTCCTCCTCCTGCCGAATCTTCTCCTCGTGCCAGGCCCAGATCAACGCCTGCCATTCGTTCTTCTTTGCGCATAAGTGGACTTGCAATTGATGAACTTAGATCTGTTTGTCTTATTCCGCACACGAATCCGAACCGGCGATTCGAAATTCGAAGATACACTTTCCCTGCTAATGCACCAATTCAAGTGAGAGGAAAATTGCAGATCCTTGGGCCCATGCCAACGGGAATACAATTTGTTTTATCAACGTCCAAAGGTCAAATCTTTGCGATAGTTGTGGAAAATAACAGATATCTTCGTGGAATATATACATTGAAAGATGGCATGCAAAAACGGGCGAAAATACACATGGACAGCGGCAAAATTAAAGAGATGACCGCAGAAGAAATTCAGGAATCTCCCTCAGGCAGGAATTGCCCAATCTCAATGAATTTTAAAATAATAAGGGTAGACGACTTTCCTTTTCATCATTAACTAAATTTTCTCGTAATATTGAACTAAATTATTGGAGTGACCGCAAAACTTCGTTTTCAAAATTTTCTGAGTTTTCATTGATTTTTCAACCACCAAGTTTTCCTTTTGCCTAACTATTAATATTTCAAGATCAGAATTTTAATCCTGTAATATTTTCAACGTCGAATCTTATAGAATTAGAATAAATAAATTTCAGGTTTAAATTTATCTTCTGATTTCTACCAAAAAAGATTATTGCATAGAAAAATCATTGAATTATCAACGCTATAATTGTGTTTTGACAAAATAGTTGAATTTTTAACCAAAAAATTAAATTCTCAACAAAATTGTCGAATTTCCAGACACAAAAAATTATACTTTAGGCAACGAATGTTCCAATTTTAAACAAATAGTTGGATTTTAAACAACAAAATTTAATGTTCAATTAAACAGTTGAATTTACAACCGAATAGTTGAGCTTTGAAGAATTTTATCTATCAAAAATAGTTGAAGCTCTAACCAAATAGATGAATTTGCAATCAAGTGGTCTAATTTTCAATGAAAAGAGATATAATTTCAACAAATAACAGTTACATTTTTAACTAAATGATTGAATTTTCAAGCCAAAAAGACAAACTTTTTGGAAGAGAGTAGACTTTTCCACCCGAAAAGTTCAATTTTTAACAAAACGATAAATTCTGAACAAATTTTCAACCATGGAGATAAATATTCTACCAAATAAGACGAATTTTCGAACAAACAGTTGAATTTTCGACTATAAAAGATAAATTTCCAACTGAAAATGTAGAAATCAATATTCAGCAAAGAAGTCAATTTTCACAAAAAGACGAATTTTCAATAAATAAAAATTTTTCGTGAAGAAATGATGAATTTTCGACTGAAATAGTTAAATTAGCGATTAAAGAAATAAATTTATAGCATATGAACAACAAGTTTTCAAGAAATTAGTAAAATTTTAAACTAAAGAAATGCATTTTCAATTGAAGTGATGCCTCTCCAACCAAACAATGCAGTTTTAACAAAGTAGGTCTACTTCCAACACAAAAGTTGAATTTTGAAACCAAAAAGAGACAAATGTTCAACTGAAATTATGAATCTTCAACAAATAAATGATTTATGAACAAAGTTGTTGACTTGCGTTTCCGGCATAAAAGTGTGAGGTAGCGGTGAATGTTTGATTCTCAGTTTTTTTTGTATATTTGTGGTGAAATTGGAGGTGAGTGGATTTTGGAAGTGTGTAGGAAGATTTCTTTGGGAGAGATTGATTAAGAGTCCAAAGATGTTAAATTTTAGAGAAAAGTTTAGCAGAAATTTGATCTGTTAGGCCAAAAGTGAATTTGCTGTTGAGAAAATACGTCATTTATCGCGTTATAAGTTTTTATAATAATTACCAATGTTAAAAAACTTAACAAATGCGGTAGTTCTTACGAAAAAGCTTAATAATTCTTATTTGATCTATTCTTAATTGCTTTAGAATAGTTCTACGTATCAACCAAAAATTGAATTAGCACATTTTTAGTTGATAAAATTAATTTTGAGCCGAGAAAGATAAATTTACAACCAACAATTCGAATTTTTAACTAAAACGATGAATCCTCAACGAAAATAATTAAATTTTCAACCAAAAAATAAAAGCTTCAAACAACAAATATTGATTCTCAACCAAAAATACAAAATAAAAGGGTAAAGAGTATGAAATCTGTAAAAGAGAATACAAAAGGATAACTCTATTCCTGTGTTATACAACTGTCTCTGTTGAGCCGATTGCACTGATTTTCGAAAAAATACTTTTCCTATTTGAAGGCTTTTTGTGCAGTTCTTGCACAATTCGACTCTTTTTGAGTTTATGTTTTCAAAGCTTTTTTCCTGAATGAAATCCTCTGTTTTTTCTTGCAGAGTTAATTTCGCATATCGAGTGTTTGCCTAATGGAGACCCGATTCCTGGTGTTCCTTGTGGCGGGCATTCTTATATCCCAGAAAGGTCTGCTCCTGACAGACCTCATTCTTTGGTTTCTCCGGTCAGGTCTTCTTCTCCTGCTGTTCCTCCTTTTCGTGCCAGGTCTAGGTCTCCTCCTGCCATTTGTTCTTCTTTGCGCCTAGGTGGACTCAAAATTAAAGACCTTACATCTGTTTGTCTTATTTCGCAAGCGAATCCGAATCGGCGATTCGAAATGCGTGGATACACTTTTCCTCGCGATGCACCAATTAAAGTGAGAGGCAAATCGCAGTTGCTTGGACCCATGCCAACAGGAATACAAACTGTATTATCAACGTCTAAACGTGAATTTTTTGCAATATTGGTGGCAAATAAAAGAGATCTTCGTGGAATATATACATTGAAACAGGGTATGCAGACACGAGCAAAAGTAAACATGAACAGCGGCCAGATTAAGAAGATGACCCCAAAAGAAATCCAGGAAACTCCCTTAGGGACGCATCGCCCAATATTACGGAATTTTCAAATAGTAACGGTAGATGAATTTCGCGAACAACATTACTTACATTTTTTTCGCAATGTAAAAATAATATATTAGAGTGGCCGAAAAACTTCATTCTCAAAAGTACCGGACTTTTCGCTGATATTTCAACAACTAATTTTTCCTTTACCCTAACTAACAATATTCAGAGACTTGCATTTTATTCTTATCACACTGTTAACATCAAATCTTTTATAATAGGAATAAAAAATTGGTCGAATTTTCGAAAAAAAAATGTTTTTAATTAAAATGATGCATCTCTAATCAAGCAATGCATCTGTAACAAAGTGGGTCTATTTTCAATAACACAGACGTTGAATTTTCTACGAAAAAAAAAGAGTTTTAGACCAAAAAGGTCAATTTTGAACAAACATGGAAAAAGTTATATTTTGGGTTAAAAAAATTCATTTTGAACAAAAAAAGGTTGTTCAACAAAATAGATAAATTTGTAATTAAATAATTTGTTGTGTGAATAAAAGTGATTTAACTTCTGGATCATCGAATGATCCAATCTTTCTTTGTATTATTTTCGTTCAACGAAATATTATTTAAATACTTGTTGTGTTTACTATCGACAGTTATATGATGAAGATTCAACAAATATGAACTCATGATCTTGATTTTTTTACCTTCGTTCGATAGGGAAGGAAAAGTATAGGTAATCGGGACCTTTTCCCTTTCTCTCTCACCTTTGAACGAAAGGGACGAGGAGAGCAGGTAAAGGGGCGGTTGAACAATTTTCACTTTACTTGTAACTCGAACACTGAACAGTGTAGACGAATTCAGTAGTTAATCATGAAAGATATTGATTATGGACGACTTGAATCATTATTAACAAGGAATAAGTGCCCAATAAGCAAATGAATTATGAGTGCTACAATGCCAAGGAACATGGTCCAATCGAGCCGGATTCGCTGAATCCTCCAAGTAAACACAGTTTTGAGGCAAGGTAGAATTAACTGAAAATCCTGAGAGAATGCAGTTTCAGCATCAAACTAATTAAAAAAAAGGTGAGCTCGTTCCAAAGCAAAACCAATCTCTATTTTATTTAAAATATAATCGTAAGAATGGCAACCAAACGTCTTTAGATTTTGAATAAAAAGAATAACACAATCAAGGGTTAGATATTACATCTGAAAAATGTTCTCGTCAAATATCGCGAAGGAGAATCAGAGGGTATAAACGTAAACTTACATATACAAGAAGTAAAAACTGATTTCGCGAAATTCCATGACATTCAACATGAAATAGAAATATTGTACAGGGATACCGCTCATATCAGCATTTTTAATTACAGAGGATTATACTCGTGCTTGAGACCTAATAGAAAAAAATTATGCAGATAAATGTCTAATTATATTTAAACATTTGAGCTTACTTTCACGATTGCCGGTTCAAAACAAACAGACCTCCGATGGTTTAATTAAGTTAGATGATGAGACCCAACAACACGCCTCGTCATTAGCTTCACTCAATATAAAAGTCTCAGATGAAATTCTTGCACAAAATTTAGAAGGAAAACTTCACAAAACTGCGTAAGAAAAATGGGACGAAACCTTGAAACGAAATGTATTCCCAAAGCTCGATGACATGTTGGAATTTTCGTATCGCACAGCTGCTCGTATATCTCAACGGGGACTAGAGAACATAACTAAAGCTAAAGAAACAATAAACATGCCCTCGACATCCGGAAATCAAAGAAACACAAGGTCAACGTTCCTAACGTCAACTATAAGACCGTGTCCAGCATGCAGACGTAAGTATCATCCCCTCTTTCGATGCGAACAATTTCGTACCCTCGCGATTCCGAGAAGAATAGAAATAGTAGAAGACAACAAGACAACAAGAAGCATAATACTCTCCTGCATTAGGAATTCTCACGACTCGAAACATAGCTTCTGAGACCCACAGGTAAAAAACAACGTTGTATCTCCTCAACAGTAAGTGCTCCAATGGGTCAACTAATGACAAGCACAGTAATTTATTTATTAGACAAAGAACGGCGACCTGCATGATGTCGAGCCCTTCTCGATACATGTTCGTCTGTCAATTTTATTACGACGAAATTGGCCACAGAACTACGATTGCCGAAGAGGAGATGCTTCGTTCCCGTGGGTGCATTGAACGATCTCACTACAGCCGCAGAGGATGTAGTGAAAGTCACAATTCAATCTGCGTACAGCAATTATGAGAGAACACTCAGTTTTCTAACAACTCCCCCGATAGCGGAATTAGTTCCAAATGATCTTATTCCACGCGATGCTATCCAAATTTCCCCAAATATACAATTTGCGGATCTGCAGTTCTATAAACCAGCACTAGTCGATGTGCTCCTTGGATGCGGACCATCAATGTCTACGTTGTGTGTAGGACAAATCGATTTATCTAGACAGGGTCGTGACTTAATCCTTCAAAAAACTCAATCAGGATGGGTCATAGGTGGCAGCCTTGTCTCTTCATCCTCTATGGCTTTACGTACAGCCAAATGTCATCTTTCAGAACTGCGGTCTGGAATCGCAAAATTCTGGGAACTAGAAGAAGGATACGGACAAATTCACCTTTCTGTCGAGGCAATCGCATGCGAGGAACATTTTCAGACACACAAAAGGCAGAATTCTTCAGGTCGATATTTAATCGTACTTCCTTTTCGCAACAATTGCGAGGCATTGGGGGAATCCCGAACAAGGGCCTTAAAACGACTCAACGTACAAGAGCGTAAATTGAAACAACATTCAGATTTCCAAAGAGAGTATTTTAAGATCTTAGAAGAATATCTGGATCTCGGACACATGTCGCTGGTACGAGATGAACGTGAATTTGGCTTCTATCTGATGGTGGGATCCACAATACAAGACCATATCTTCTCGCACCTTCTTCGGTTTAGGTTTTACAATTATGTACTGACAGGCGATATAGAGAAAATGTATCGACAATTTGAAATTCGGGAAGAAGAGAGGAAATTCCCGTGAATCCTGTGGAGACGAGATGGAATCAGCGTTCAAGCCGTTGAGATAAATACAGTCACTTTTTGAATTAGTTCATCTCCTCACCTTGCAATTCTCGCACTTCGACAACTAGCAGATGATGAATGTCATGAACATCCAGAGGGAACAATTATTCTTGAAAGAGACTTATACGAGGATGACCTCATTACGGGTGCTAAAACAGGGTGCTAAAAAGGAATCCCATGAAGCAGTATCAACAAAAATCTTCAATTCAGTGACGATGAAACACTGAACACCCTAGGAATTACATGGAGTTCGGTGAATGATAAAATTATTTATTTCGTGAGTCATCCATCAACAAATTCCAAGGTCACCAAGTGAACTATACTCTCTGAGATTGCTAAGCTTTTTGACCCGCTAGGTTTACTGGGACCAATTACTTTATTTGCAAAGATACTCATGCGAAGACTCTGGGAATTTAAATTAGGATGGGATAAGTCGATACCTGAAAGCATACTCACAGAGAAAGCTGTAGACATCCAATTGCATGGATTTTGCGATACCAGTGAGAGAGAATATGGAACATATATCTACATCAGATCAACAAATATCCAAGGTCATTCTGAGAGTAGATTACTTTGCGCAAAATCTAGGGTAGCCTCTCTGAAGACCCCTGAGTCTATTCCTATCGCAAGGCTAGAATTATGCGGTGCACAGTTACTTGCTAGATTGTATGGAACGGTAAACCCATGCATTAATGTTTCACCAAATTAAATTTTTTTTTAAACGATTCGACTATTGTATATTTTTGAATCAACACTTCGCCAGATCGCTTAGAAACATTTATGGCCAATAGGACAGCTGAGATACAAGGTTAAACGAATTCTCAAGATTGGAGGCATGTACGATCAGAAGACAACACAGCTGACGCGTTATCAAGAGGGCAAGTGCCTTCAAAGTACATTTACAATAATGTCTGGAAATTTGGACCAAGCTGGTTGAACGACGAGGAATCTACTTGGCCTGAAGTCCAGATTCAATCGTCAAGGAAATTCCCAGTATTAAAGAAAGAATTCTGTTTATCAGTTCTTCCAAATCCGTAATTCTTAAAAAAATTCTCATCCTACTCTAATATAAAAAGAATTGTCGCATATTGTCTTCGCTTCAAGGCAAATAATCGTCAAAGGGAATTGTTAATAGCAACAGAGTTGGACAACGCTGAAAAGCAAATAATCCGCGCGACCTAAATAACAGCTTCTGGCCAAGAAATTCATAATTGAAAAAATAGGAAAAGGGTTGATAAGAAAAGTAATCTCGCACCACTTGATCCATTCCTTGACCGAGACGGTGTTATCAGAGTAGAAGGTCGAATACAGAACTCCAAGATTTCCTATTCTCAATAGCTTCCTTTGTTTTTACCTCGTTCAAATCATGTCACAGAACTCATTATCGAAGATGAATATCTACGTAGCAAACGTGCCGGTATACAAACAAAACTGTATGCTTTGCGTCGCCGATTTTGGTCCCTCGATGGTTGTAATCAAGTACGAAAGGTCATACGCAAATGCATCAAGTGTTTTCGTGTTAATCCATCGACAGCCCAATATAAAATGGGAGATTTTCCGAGTATAGGGATCACCGAAGCCCGCCCATTTTGCAATGTTGGTGTAGATTATTGCAATCCATTTTACATCGAGGAAAAAAATATTATAATAGATCACGAGTTAAAATTTACGTCGCAGTATTCATTTGCCTCGTCGTCAAAGCGGTACATACTGAAGTGGTTAGTGACATGACCACTGAAGGTTTTTTGGCTACTTTTCGTCGACTCGTAGCTAGAAGTGACAGGCCCAGTATCATATAGTCTGACAATGGTACCAATTTCGTAGGCGCGAGCAATGAATTATAGGAAATTCAGAATCTCATTCAATCTGAGGTACACAATGAACAAGTAAATAATTTCCTTAGCGATCAGGGTATTGAATGGAAGTTCATTCCCCCTTTGTCACCTCACATTGGAGGGATATGAGAATCCATAGTGAAGACATTCGAACATCATTTCAAACGTGTAGTAAATCATGTTTTGTTTAACTTTGAAGAGTTTAATACGTTCTTCATCGAAGTCCAAGCGATCTTAAACTCAAGCCCTCTCACACCTATTTCCTCTGATCCAAATGACATTGTTGCTCTGACTCCTGGTCACTTCTTGATAGGTGATTCCCTCACGAGCTTACCGGAGTTGAATCTGAATTCCACATCACCACCAGCAGTAGTCAGGTGGCTGCATATTCAAAAGATGAGTCAAGATTTCTAGAAAAGGTGGAATAAGGATTACCTAAACGAATTAAACATTTGACACAAGTGGAGCAACGGTGAACATCAAATCAAGGAAGGTACAATCGTCGTCTTGAAGAAAGACAACATTCCACCGATGCAGTGGTTGTTCAGTTGTGTCACCGAAACATTCCCTGGTTTGGTCGGAATTGTGAGGACCGTCAAAGTAAAAACGGCAAAAAATAAATTGAAAAGAAATGTGAGACAATTAGGACCTTTGCCTATTGAAACTAAAATATCAACGTAACCTGCCGATCAAGATCATTTAATTTATTGATTAATTTATCGAGGAATCGAATGTAAATAATTACGTTCTACAACTCAAATGATTAGGAACTGTTAAAATCAATCAGGTCAGTTACAATCTGAAGGTCACATTGAGTAAATCATAAACTTCTTAATGGAGGGGGGAGGATGCATTATCGAATGATCTAATCTTTCTTTGTATTATCTTTGTTCGACAAAATATTATTTGAATACTTGTGTTTACTATTAACAGTTATATGACGAAGATTCACCAAACGAACTCATGGCCTTGCTTTTTTGACCTTCGCTCGATAGGGAAGAAAAAGTATAGGTAATCGGGACCTTTTCCCTTGCTCTCTCACCTTTGAACGGAAGGGACGGAGAGAGCAGGTAGAGGAGCGGTGGAAAAATTTTCACTTTACTTGTAACTCGAACATTGAACAGTGTGGATGAATAAAGTAGGTAATTTTCAACTAGAATAGTTGAAATTTCATTGAAAAAAATCAATTTTCAACCAAATAGAAAGGAATTTTCAAACAAAGAAATGAATTTGAAGCTAAAATGAGGAATATTCAACAAATAAATTATTTATTTACAAAGTGATTCGCCTTCAACCAAGCAGTTGAATCTTCAACCAAGAGAGAAACAGCAAAAAAGAACTAGAAGTACAAGGCAAATACCTTACTAGCAAGACAGGGTGGCTTTAGAAAATAATTTTTATTCTGATTTGTAAGGACGGAATTTACAAAAATAATCTCTGTTCCAATTCAGAATTAAACAGATTGGGAAAACTCGTTGTTCCAAATTATGACTTGTTTGAATTTAAACATTGTTTTCTGTTTGCGAATACAAATTTCCCAAAATATATAAACTTTTCTCTTCCAAATTTGAGAAAAAGCGAGTTACTATATTTTCAATTATAGGAGAAAATGTTCTAAATATATACAAATATGACAAGGAACGGGGAATTTTGGGAAATAAATTAAATTGTTAGTTGGATCAGGGAATTTCCGTAAAGTATTATGAGTTAGACTTCAGAAGAGGGAATTTTCGTTAAGAATTATTATTTGTCTTGGAACAGAGAATTTCTGATATGGAATGGAAATTTCGTAAAATAATTTTAATTTTGAATTATAAGCAGGTAATTAGAAGAATCAAATGCATTATTAATTTAGCGAAACGGATAGGAGTGACATAAAGCATATAAAGGTACGAATATCACCTGTGTTATACTTTGATTGTAAACCCTAGTGAATATACAGTTTCCAAGAAACGTTTAAGCTCGTATGTAATAGGAATTTAAAAAGCTAAAAAAATATTATCTATCGATATGTCAAAAGATTACACAATATTACATGATATTACACTAGACTACATGGGATTATATAAGATAAAATTGGATTACACAAGATTACAGGGATTACATAGATAACATGGGATTACATGGCAGATTTTACACCAGATTACAACTGTTATGAACCCCTAGAAGTAACTAATTTCTAAAACACTTGATTGAAAATATATAAGGATGAAATTCATCTTTCCAATTCTTTAACATATTTTCAGGGTCTCCATCTGATCAAGAAATCAGGAAATGAGCAGGGAAAACTGGAAATTTCATTAAGTGAAAGGGATTTTTCTCTTCAATATACGAAGAGATTGTCCGGAAATCGCGGTATCCATACCCACTCTGATTTTGATAAAATTTTGTGTATATAGTCAGACGCTTAGGACTAGTAGATATGTAAAGTATATATTGTACTAAGTTCAGAGTAACATCTACTCAAGTAGAATTTCAACTTAACGTCTGCTGTAGTAGAAAGAAGTTTAAAAAATATCGTCCGGGTTGATTTTTATCATCCAGCAGTTTCCGATGAACCATAAAAATTGTTTTAGTCACGTGAGAGCTAGCAGCTGCGAAAAGGTATGTATAAAAATTGTCATTGTCCTTCATCTGACAAGTCTTCTTGCTGTTTAGCATTTTCTATTCAGTGTTTTTCTTTTGAGGTATATAATACACTACCGCTAACTGTAAAAATTTATTTAACCAGTTTTTAGGGTTGCGTAGGACACGACAGAAGCCCTTATAGTTTTGATCAGATGCTAGTCCTTCCATGGCACTTTTCTTTCATCAAAACCGAGAGGTATGGCACCGCAAAATGGCATTAGCGCTAAAGCTTGACATTCCAAAAAGGCACAAGTAGTAACATTTGGAAAATCGAAAGGGTGTAAACGCCAAAGTTTGGAATTTTTATAGAGCATAAGCACCATCACTTGGCACACAAAAAGGACATTAGCTCCAAAGTTGACCAAGTGATGGCGCTTATGTGCTGTTGGAATTTAAAACTTTGGCGTTTATATCCTTTTGGTTGGCCAAATCTTGGCACTTATGCCTTTTTGAAATTTCAAGCTTTGGCGTTAATGCCCTTTTGCGGTGCCATACCTTTTGCTATTGCGTCTGAAAAGTGCGACGGACGGATAGGCGTCTGATCCAAACTATAAGGGTTTCAGTTTGGGGCTAAGCAACCTTAATAACCAATGAAAAAAATTGTCGATACCGATACATTTTTTACTAGTACCAAAATTTTTTTTTTACTGGTACCGACATTTTTTTACTGATAACGATAGTCTGCACACTTCGAATGAAAGGTACTTAACAGAAAATGCTAAACAGCAGAAAGACTTGTCAGATAAAGGACAATGACAATTTAATAGATACCTTATCAAAGCTGCCACCTCTTACGTGACTGAGATAATGTTTATGGTTCAACAGAAACTGTCGGATGATAAAAATCGACCACGATCATATTTTTTGATCTTTTCGTTACAACATGCTTTACGTTGAAATTCTACGTCAGTAGATGTTACCCTGAAGTTGACACAATTTGACCCTATTTTCTGTCAAACTGGAAGTAGGCTGCAATTTGATACGCTATATATGTACTAGTCGTAAGTGTCTGACTATACACACAAAATCTCATCAAAATCGGAGTGGGTACGGATTTCGCGATTTCCGGATCTTTTTGACATGGTTGCATTTATCTTATTATTCTAGTTCTGAGTTAAAGCAGGAAATTAATAATAGTACATCACATCACAAGTACGGTTAGACAGGTCTTCACGAGGAGAGCAATGTTTGTAAGACGAGTTGTACAACCATGGCCGAAGTCGTCCTTGCAGAAAATTAAGCTTTACGTGAGGACCTGTGTAATCCTACGAGTTATGTACGATATTTTATTTGAAATCAGCATGTTATGAGACTGTAGGGCCGTGTGAAAAGTAAGTCGCAATGTTTTAAATATCTTCGGTCGTAAAAATATACGACTAACGTGGCAGTCATCTGGTTGGCTATCATTTGTAATCTCGCACCAGTCCCGCGCATCACATGACGTCACTCCGGATTGCCATGTCTCACCGAAGAAGTGGGGAGGTGCCACAACCAGCAGCCATCTTTCATTGTCGACATCATGACATGGCGTCACTACCAGACTACCATGTTTCACCGGCGAAGTGGGCATGTTGCTTATATAGCTGCCATTTTCTATCGTCGACACCATAACGCAACATCATTATCAGACGGTCATGTTTCACCAACGAAGTGGGAAGGTGCCACAATTAGCAATCATGTTTTGCTGTCGCCATAATATCCCAGCGCCACGACCGGCGGTGAGTATCGGTACTGAATCGATCAACAAGTCAGGACGAGCCAGCCCTGCAACTACACACCATTAAGCTCCACTAGCAGTGTCGAAGGCAGTACGAACAGAGTCGACCAGCCCTGCACCACGGCATGGCTGGATGACCCCACGCTGCTAAGATTCAGTAAACGGCCATGTTCGAGACAGTGCGTGAGGACCAATGGGCAGCACGCAGCAGAAGCACGAAGGCAACTATTGGCCGAGATCGACAGGCCAGCCATCTTCACTCGAATCGACCAATCGACAGGCGCGACACGAAGAGTCGAGAAGGAAGGAAGCGGAGAAGAACGCGGAACCTGTCACTTATGTTTCTTGACTTGGCGGCGGTAAACCCGGCGTAGCCGGAATTGAAAGACAGAGGAACATAAGAGCCGTAAATAGAATTGAGAGTTTGAATGCAAAATGAAACTGAATATGGAGGAATACGCGCGATGTCTTCGAGGTAAGTGACCTCTTCTCTAGTGCTTTTGGGATATCAGTTTCGTTTCTCGGCCTCCACGCGGTGTGACTACCGAGACCGCGACACCCAAGAGTGAGGCACGCCCGACAATAGATAGTTGAGGGGGACGTTCCTCAAGGTAACCGCGGTGTAGGCTCGCGTTGTGCACGTCAGGGGACGTGGTGCAAGCTCGGGCACCTCGGGCGGCCATTTTGTAGTAGCGGGTCTCTCTGGCGATCCGTCGGCCATTTCTGGCATTCACGACAGAAAGCTAGTTGATCATCCCGGAACGGACTGGGCTCATATATGTTAACCTATATAGCGCCTGTGAAAGAAATACAACGAGCTTTGTGGATTGTTCGTGAGTTGAAAGAGTGTTACTCACGAACTCGGTATAATCCGGTGTTTGTGTCGCAGCCACAGATAAGTGGCAGCCTGATTTCACATAAATGAGTTTTCCAATCCTGGGCCATCCCCGGCCAGGACGGGGTTAGATCGTGGTGCATACGAGATATTTGGAAAACTTGGTTATAATATATATATATATATATATATATTTGTGCGTTATTCCGCGGGAATTTGTGAAACTAGTTATTTTATAGTGTGACGGCGTTCAGAACTAATTATCACCCCCCAAATGAAACCGATCGGTAAAGGGGTTATCTAATGTTCACTTGTCACGGGGCGTTACAGGCTCATAATATAGTTAACGTTTTTAAAATGGAAACTATAGTTCTAAATTGCGATGTAGAACTTTAGTTTGGGACATTGAATTTTCATGAAGAATTATAAGTCTTACTTTGGAACAGGGAATTCCTATATGACATCTTTCAGACGAATAGTTAGAATTTATTTATAAAAAAATTGAATTGATTATGTTTCGGAAACACAGCTGGTTTTCCTCATCAGATCTGTATGAAAAATGTATTTAAATTATAAGCACAAAGCAATATAATTGAACAAACAAATGTATCCAATCATAGAAAAGTATACCTTAAAACAGTTTAGAAAAGATTCCGTGTATTTTTCTTTATGTGTGCGTTCCATGTTTTTTGAAAAATATAATAAGCGTTATAGGTAGCGCTAGAAAAGATATAATATAAGGTTAGATTCGAAATACATAAAGAGCATAAACGAAGTACAAACGGAAAATTTAATAGGAGAAGTAAGAAGCTGATGTCATACCTGCAGAAAGATTTGTACTTTTTACTTATGTAATGAAACTATCGTTTAAACTATGGAGATAGATAAATGTTTGTTGAAGACGGCGCAGGTATGTCCCGTCTTCATCTTGGAAAAACTTTGTGTTTTGTTGTGAATCGCCTTGCCCTAGGTGGCTGAGCGATTTGCCCATTTGGTATGTTTTTCAGCTGGATACGTTGTACTGAAATTCTTCTAAAATCACTTGCTTTTAAAGAATCGCATTGATAAGATTAGGCGGAAAAGCCGAAGACCGATTCAAGGGGAAAAGCCATGCGGCATAAAATACCCTAATTCATTGAGAAAACACAAGAAAGATCAATAACATGAGGAATTCAATTCATTGCTTATTTTTCGCAACGAAAAGAGGAACTTCCGTTCCGACGAACAAAGGAACTTACGTCCCGACGAGATCGACCTTTGCGTCGCGCGCTGTGGTAAGGTTTCGGTTTGATTACGTTTTTTAGATTTGTTAGGAATCTATTTTAGTTAGAAACAGGAATTGCCATCGAAAGGCATACGATGAGAAGAAATTCGCGTGTGGCGAATGAGATTTCGCGTACAGAAAAATTTGACTTCATGTGTAAGCCGAGATCGGACACGAGGGAGCCCCGCACGGGCTGTGTGAATAGATCGAAGAATTGTTATGCCATGCTTGTGCGCTGCGCCAACGTCGATCGCACGCCTGTAGACTCATTCTCCGTCTCTCTTTCTTTCTCACTCTTCCCTTCCACTATCTGGTGGATTCAAAACTATGCTTCGGGCCCGGTTCGCAACCGTTCGATTTATGTGTTGCGACGCAACACAGCTGATTTTCCTCATCAGATCTGTATAAAAAATGTATTTAAATTATATGCACGAAGCAATACAATTGAATGAACAAATGTATCCAAATATAAGAAAATTATACCTTAAAACAGTTCAAAAAAGATTCTGTGTATTTTTCTTTATGTGTGAGTTCCATATTTTTCTGACAAATATAATAAGCTTTAAAGGTAGCGCTAGAAAACATAAATTATAAGGTTAGGTTCGAAATACGTGAAAAGTATAACCGAAGTACAAACAAAAAA
>JAABKJ010006272.1:0-22142 GCA_011634705.1 Andricus grossulariae | reverse complement strand
ATTTTCCGCGTAATTCAAATATTGTATTTTCAAATATCGTGTATTTAAAGAGAATAGGGGAAAAAGGGGAAGTTTTTCGAGAATAGGGGGAAAAAGGGGAATTTCAAGAAAAAAGGGGAAACTAAGAAAAAAGGGGAAGAATGTGCACCCTGTATACGGTTCTTAGTTTTTAAGATATCACAGTTTAAAAATAAATAAGTTCTCAAACATCCGATTAGCGCTTTTTCGAAGGTCGATAACTTAAAATCTCGATATTTCGATATCTCGAGAAGTGAAATTGGTAAGAGAAAAAACAATCGAATCTGGATAAACGGGGATTTTTTTCTGAGCCTTGAGTGCCCGCCCTGAAAAGAAGTAAAAATATTTTAATAAGCGACACTTGAGGTAATGTTTTCCGACCGAGAAGGTACAAAAAGAGAGGTACCTGCATGCCTAGCAGTCTCGAACGAGACGGTGTCATAACTTTCGACTCAGAATAATCTTACGCGAAACACCGACAACAGCAATGGGGTGGCTTAAATCCGGCAGATTGGATTCGCTGCGTCGCTCTTTTGGCGTCACTCCAGCAACAGGATTTTACGGCAATACCGCAAGATGTTTCACTCAGCGGACGAGTTCTTCGTCCTTCTGACGAAATCATTCCCAGAGGCGAGAAAACGTCACCGAAAATTAATCTCGACACCACTCTCCAGATAAAAGAGGGAATAGTTGGATACATTCACATTTCACAATGTTTGTTAATACAGAAATAAATTTCTGAAACCCCAGAGCAGAAACTAACCAGCGCCATTGTAGCGCCTCGTCAGAAACTAATTTGAGAATCTTTGGACAATATTTTTATTTAATGGCACCATGCTGGGTGGCCGTAGGTTAGGGACATCCTGGAAATCAGGGAAAAGTCAGAGAATTTTATTAGCCAAGGGAATTAACTGTGAAGGATAATAAATTAAAAAATGTGTATTCCGTTAATAAAAGATTCTATTTTAAAAATTCTACCATATTAAGATTTCGGGCTTGGAATATTAATGAACTAAATTAATTCAACTGCTTTTAATTTAAAACAAAAATCATTTTTGGTTGAAATATCTACTAATTACATTATTCGTTGAAAATTCATATTTTTGGTTAAAAATTTAACTAATTGGTTGAAGGTTGAACCAGTTTGTTGAAAACATTTTTTTGAACGTTCATTATTTTAGTTCAAGTTTAAAAATTTATCTCTTTGGTTAAAAACTCGTTTTTTAAATTAAAAATTAGTTCTAAAAATTTTCAACTGTTTGTTTGGAAAATCGTCGTTTTTGGAAGCAAATTAATCTTCTTCGTTGCAAATTTGTTTTTAAAATTCATCTCTTTTAGTAGAAATTTCATCTTTTTTGGATGCACCTGAATTTCAGAACGTTCAAATGAACGAAACATTTTTTCCCAGTTTTATTTTATCAAAAAATATTGTTTCAACTACAATGAAAATAATGCATTCGCAGTTAACTTTGTAATCTGCAATTTGCAATATAAATTGAATCAATATTTCAGCGCTATTTCTAGTTTACAAAGCAACCAGTAAAAATTTCGTTCATTTGAACATTCAGAACTTCAAGCATATATTTTTTGATTGAAATATCAACTATGCCATTTTTTTTAGAATTCATCATTGCAGGTTGAAAAATCAACTATTTGTTTAAAAATTCGACTACTTTTTTGAACATTTAATTTTTCTGTTGAAATATTAATTTCTTTTTTAAATATTAATTTTTTTGTTGAAAATTTCATCTTTTTCATGAAAATTTCATTTTTTGTTAAAAATTGAATTCTTTTGTTGAAAATTTAACTATTTTGTTGAAAAATCTTTTTTTGTTGTTGAAATATTAACTTTATATTTTTCGACGAGAATTCATTTTTCCGAGCATTTTTTAATTGAAAATTCAACTTGAGAATTTAACTAATTGGTTGAAAATTCAAGTGCTTTTAGTTAAAAGTCAATCTTATTTATTAAAAATCCGTCTCATTTGCTTTGAAGTTCAAGTATTTGTTTGTAACTACCAGGTTAGACATTATTTTGTTGTTGTTGAATATTCAACTATTTGGTTGAAAATGCAACTATTTATGGTTAAAGTTTAATATTTTTTTATTGAAAATTCTACTATTTGGTTAAAAATTCATTTTTGTAGGTAGAAAATTCAAGTATTTGATAAAAAAATTAAACTATTTTGTTGAAAATTGAACTGTTCTGTTGAAAATTAAAGTATGTTGTTGAAAAGTCATCTTTTTATGAAAATTCATCTGTCTTCTGAAACATTTAATTATTTAGTTGAAAATTCAACAATATGGTTAAACATTAAACTATTTTGTTTAAAATTGAATTATTCTGTTCAAAATTTAATTATTTGGTTAAAAAATCATTTTTTGTGTTCGAAAATTCAAATGATTTGTTGAAATTTTTTCATTTCGGACTGAAAATTTATCTTTTTTTATTGAAATAAATAAATAGATTTGAAATTTTAAATTTTTAATCTGAAATTGTTTTGTTCCGTTTATAAAAGATTGTATGTTAAGAATGTTCAAAAATTAAAGTGCTGGTCTATAAATATTAATGGTCAGTGAAAATCCAAAATTGGTCAGGAAAAAATCAGGGAAAATTCAGGGAATTTTGGAAATTAAGTTCTTGGATCACCCTGGCGATCTTTCAGAGAATTGCGAGGAGAATTGTTTTAATGAAACAACTTGAGTAATTGTTTCATCATAATGTATAAATATTGCTCAAGAGCATCAGGCCACCAATTAAGGAAGAATCTTATCTTAAAGTTACGCATGTATCGTTAATGGGTACAATATATATCGTAAAGCGAGTGCATCGAAGATCGACATATTAGTTACATTATATTGCCAGAGAGGACAAACTAACTCGAGAATGTTTCTTTTTCCGTCTTTTTCTGTCTCTTTCTGTCCTCTATCTGCTCTCTCGGATAGGAGAAATCTCAAACACGTTGTTCAAGAGATAGGACGCTGCTGCACAGAACGCTGTTATCGTAAATATGAACCACAAGATCGGCTTCCAGATACGCCAAGAAACGAGTATCGCTTACCCAATGCCCATACTACCTGCTACGTATTTTATAGCTGATTCAACAATCAGACTCTTAGGAGTATTAAAATGTACGACATTCAGGCACTTCTTGACGCTAATCATTCATTAGTAGATACACAGAGCCAGTTCTGAATCACGAAACCTACCTTACCGACTTCGCGAATATTCTGCAGCTGAGTTGGTTCGTGTCGTGCTAAGTTTCTAGAGTTCTTAAAAGGTCCCAATGAAGTTAAAAAATGATATTGCGCAATTGTGAGAGACGAATTTACGTAAACAATTTCAAGTTTATTTATCTCAATTAAGCATTTCGCGTAAAACTTGAAGTGTTTACGCGAAATGCTTACTTGAGATAAAAAGACTTGAAGTTTTTTACGCACAATCGTCTCTCATAATTGGGGAATATCATTTTGTAACGTCATCGGGACCCTTCGAGAACATTCTAGAAACGTACTACGGACACCAACCACTTCAGCTGCAGAATGTTCTCGAAGCCGGTAAGGTAGGTTTCGTGGTCCAGAACCCACCCTGCCTATCTACTTTCATAAAACATCTTCGCATCGCGCTCTTTCCGTCATTTTCTTCTCAAGTTATTAATTGAGTAAATTTTTCGAAATTTTTATTAGCGCCCGAAGGGGCCGTCCATAAAGTACTTCACCAATTTAGGGCTACTTTTGAAACCCCCCCCCCCCTCCAAGAAATGTAGCCTAAAATTCCCTCAAAACAGAGGAAATATATTATATTTTCAACAATATAGTTTGAATTATCAGCCAAAGAAGATGAATTTTCAACTCATAGGGACAAATTTTCAGAAAATAAATTAATTTTTTACCAAACAGTTGCATTAACAACCAAATAGTTGATCTTACAAGCAAGGGAAACGTATTTTTAACAAAATAGTTATACTTTTAACCAAATGGTAAAATTTTCAAGCAAAACAAAACGAATTTTTTCGAAGGCAGTTCAATATTCAACAAAAAATTTCATTTTCAACCAAGAAAGATAAATTTCCAACCAAGAAGGATGACTTTTCTACCATAACAGATGGGTTTTCAATCCAACAGAATGAATTTTTGACCAAACAGTTGAATTTTCGACAAAAAAAAATGACTACGAAAATAATTGAATTTTCAACAAAATAATTAAACTGTCAACAGAATAGTTGAGTTTTCAACTGAAAAGTATATTTTTGAACCAAAGTTGATTGGCCAAATTTTCAGTTTGAAAAATTAATTTTCAATCAAAAAAACGAATTTTCAACCAGTTGAATTCAAACGAAAAAGAAAATTTTTCAACTAAATAGCTGAATCATTAATCAAAAAGATCAGTTTTACACCAAGAAGATTAATGTTCTACGATAATTTTCTACAAAATAATTAAATTTTCAAACAAATAGTTCAATTTTTATCCAAATAGTTGAATTTTTGTAGGAAAATAGTTTAGTTTTCAACCGAAAATATGAATTTTCAAAAAAGAAGTTAATTTTTAATCAAATAGTTTAATTTAGTGCGTAATTACTAAATTTTCGAGACATACATTTTTAACCCAATTGTTGAATTTTCAGCTATAACAGATAAATTTTCAACCAAAAATAGAATAGTTACATTTTCAGTTTAAAAAATAAATTCTCAACTACAAAAAACGTATTTTAAACGAAATAAATAATTACATTTTTCTACAAAACACCTGAATTTACAACCAACGAGATGAAATTCTAACTAAAAAACATAGATTTTTTAACCAGAAATAAAATTGTTTAATTTTCAGTTAAAAGTGTTTATTTTGAACCAAAAATGAAACGATATTTCAACAAAATAGTTTAATTTTTAACCAAAGAGATGAATTTTCAGCTAAAAAAATAGTATAATGTTTACCAAGCGAGATGCATTCCACACCAAAAATATAACAGTAGACTTTTCAAGCGAAAAGAATATGTACCTGAAGTTCCGAACGTTGAAATGAACGAAATATTTTTCCCCATTTCGATTTCACCCATAGATATTGTTCCAATTGCAATTTAAAATATGCACTATAATTCTGGTTCAATAATAAATTATTTCCAATATAAATGAACAAACATTTGAGCACTTTTTCTGGTTAACAAAATGTCATCAGTAAAAAAATTCGTTCATTTGAACGTTCAAGCACATGAAAAAATTACCTTTTAACTTTTAATTTTCAATTAGTTTTTGATAAAAAAAATAGTGCAGGAAATACTTTTAACTAAAAAAAAAAAAACATATTTAAAATTAAAATGTCTTTCATACTTTTCTGTGTATAAATAACTGCGCTCAAGGCTGCATCTAAGGAGAAAAATTATAAAAACTCTACAAGCTTTTTAAAAATTAAAATATACGAAAATATAAAAACTATGGAAATAAGAATTTTTTAAAGCACATTTTGCTAACGGGCAATGTGAAGGCGTTCATCAATCAACACCAGTTTTAATTTTCATTTTCATCATTTTGTTTTTTCGACCCACCCTAATTATATACCAGGCCTTTTCATTTTGAGCTATTTCAAGAAAACCATAGACTGTTCTATTTTGATTGATTTCTATCTTTTTTTAGGTCGAGTAGTTTCCTTAGACTTAGAAATTACCTTTTTTTATTTTTTATTTTTTAGAAACTAAAATTTGTTAGTAAGATCAATTTTTGAAATAACATTACTGACAAAAGTATAAAAAAAGTAGCCTTGCCTACAAAAGTACAAAAAAAGTAAAAAAGAGTGGAACTTCAAAGCCTGGAATTTAATTCTAAGCGTAATTTAATTCTGAGGGCTGATCCCCTTTCACCCAGATTGTTCCTAAATTGTTTTTGGCTAATTGACTACTTTTTGAAAGAATTAATTACAGGCTTGATTGTCATCAAAAGGGTAATTAAATTCACTCGATGATGGACTGCGTGCAAATAATCATGGGTTCATATGTAACATATGCCTTTTGCCTGATGAATCAATTCTGGAAAAGGCAAGGACTGGGATACGAGTAGGCGACCTAAGTATCCCCCAGTCTGCTTTTATCGATCCAGAAACCGGTTTTGAAGGGTTCCACAACCCAGCGAAACTTTGTCGATGGATTATGAAATGTAGTTATTTCCAGCAAAGCGTCAGAAATAAACGAAATTCGATGTGATTCAGGGATAATTAAAAGTCAAAGTACAAAATTAGCACCACAATGGGACAATTCATCAAGACTAAAATTAATGAAGACTGAACTGTACTAATAGACAATTTCTAAAAGCAATACATTGTCAACCAAAAATGGAATAGTTAAATTTTCAGTTAAAGACATTATGTTTCAACACAATAGTTAACTTTTCTACCAAAGAGATGGATCTTCAACTAATGAAATAAATATTTAACAAAATAGTTCAAATTTCAATTGAGTAGTTTAATTTTCAACCAAAAATGGAGTCGTTAAATTTTCAGTTGAAAAACAAAAATTTCGAGCAAAATCCTGCCCTTGGAGGAAGGACAACCCCAGTCCCGAAGATCATGAATGGAATCGAAATTCATCTCGTTTGAGGAAGGTATTTCAGATTCAGACCAAAGAAAAGATTTGAGAAAGTTATTTATAAGATTGGCTTCAAGGCCTGGAAATGTCTGGAAAAATATTATATTTCTATCCGAACTATAAATAAACTTAATTCGTTTTCAGAAGCTAATGAAGTCAGATTTATGGAAAAAAATGTTGAAAATAAACTCTAGATTGCCGACATTGATCCCAATTTTAATGATTTGAAAAATATGTATATGCCCTCTATTTATACTCTCATTGATATGGTTTTTGAAATTGTTCTGTTGAACGGAGTACTTACGGGAATTGTACATTTCCTATCTTTACTTCCCTCAAGGGACCATGAGGGCTTCACTTTAAGAAAAGAGCGAAAGAAAACGAGACTTTAGTGCGAAGAGGGTGGGTTTTGCAAAGCTCTCTTTGCGAATATGATGCGATGTTAATGTAATCGAAAAAGCATTTATGTTTCTTTAAATCGATATTAAACTATTCATATCCTGGTTTTCTACTCAAGATCAATATTGGCTTTCTGATACCGCGACTTTCTGGTGCCCATTGCTCTTTACAAAGAAGAAAATTACAGTAATTTTCCTGGAATTTTTTATTTTTCTTATAGAAGATTCTACTTCGCAGCAGGATGAACGTAGGTCAGGAAAAACCTGGAAATCAGGGAATATTATTGGTCAGGGAAAGTCAGCGATTTTGAAAACAATCTTGCAAAAGTCAGAGAATTTATATGAGAGGCACTTTAAATAACTGTCAAGGATAATAAATTTGAAATTTGTAAATTTTAATTGGAAATTGTTTTATACCGTTTATGAAAGATTATATGATTCTGGCCTTTGAATATTAATGGATAGAGAAAATGAAAAGTTGGTCAGAAAAAAGTTGAGGAATTTTGAAAATGAAGTTTGACGATTAAATTTTTGTTAAAAACTTTTTTCTTTTGTTGCAAATTCAACAGTTTTGTTAAAAATTCCTCCCTTTTGGTTGAACATTGAACTTTTTTGGTAGAAAATATACTTTTTTGTAGAAAATTCAAATACTTTTTTGTAAATTCGTCTTTTCGGTTTGAAAATTCATCTCTTTTCGTAGAATTTTGTTTATAAAAATGCAAATGTTTGGTTAAAAATTAATCTTTATTGGTTCAGATTTCAACTATTTTGTTTTAAAATTGGCCTTTTGATGTCGAATTTAACTGTATTTATTTAAAATAAAAAAATTTTGGTTGAAATATCTACTGTTACATTATTCATTGAAAATTTATCTTTCTGATTGGAAAATTTAAGTACTGGTTTTAAAGTTGTACTTCATTAAAAATTATTTTTTTGCAGATTCATCATCTTAAGTTTCAAATTCATCTATATGGTAGAAATTTCACCTGCTTGGTTAACTATTCAACTATGTTTGTGAACATTTAATTATTTTGTTGAAAATTGAACTCTTTGGTTGAAATGTTATCTATTTTGCTGAAAATTCGTTTTTTTTTCGTTGAAATATCAACTATTGTATATTTTTCGTTGATAATTCATCTTTTTGTTGAAAATTCAAATAAGAGGCACTTTAAATAACTATCACGAAAATTTTAAATTTTAATTGTTTAATTAAATTAATTGTTGAAACAAAAAATTAATTGTTCAAAATCCGTCATCTCGTTTTAAAAATTCATGTCTTTTGGTAAAAATTTCATCTTTTTTTGGTTGAAAATTTAACAATTTTGTTGAAAATTCGTTTTGTTTTTGTTTAATTTTTTTTTTTAACTGAAAATGTAAATTTTTATTTGTTGTTGAAAATGTATCTTTTTTAGTTGAAAATTCGTCTTGTTTGGTAGAAAACTACATCTTTTGGCTTGAAAGTTCAACAATTTGGATTACCTTTTTTTTCTTTCTTAAATGAAAAAAATATATATCTTTATTTGTTGAAAATTTGTCTTTTTGGTTAAAAAATTCAACTTCTGGGTTGAAAGTTGAACTACTTTGTTGAAAATTTTTTGTTTTGTTGTTGAAAAATTCGTCTTTTTGGTAGACGGTTAATATTTGTGGGTTGAAAATTCAACAGTTTTGTCCAAAATTAGTAATTTTGGTTGAAAAGTTGCCCTTTTCATCCTTAATTCATCTCTTTGGTTAAAAATTGGACTATTTTGTTGAAACTTCGTTTTTTTTTAAATGCCACTTTTTTTACTGAAAATTTAACTTTTCCATTTTTGGTTAAAAATTTATATTTTTTAGTTAAAAATGTAGCTATTTGTTTCAAAATGCATGTATTTTGTAGAAAATTCGTCTTTATTGGTAAAAAATGAATTTTTGTTTGTTTGAATATTAGACCTTTTGGTTCAGAATTCATATTTGTAGATTGAAAATATCACTATTTGGTTAAAAATTTGACTATTTTGTTGAAGGATCAACTATTTGGTTGAAAATTTAACTATTTTGTTGAAAATTCATTTTTTTGTTTGTTTGGAATATACTGGGTGTTTTTTTTTTATCTTGAGACATGAAATGTCGCAAAAAATACGCATGTAAATTTTTTCAAAGTCGCTTTTCCCCCTTGAAAATAAAAAGTTCTTATCACGGATATTTTGTTCATAGGATGCGTATTTTTTTAGATATTTTGATGTCTCAAGTTAAAAAAAACAGCCAGTATACTATTATATTTAACGTCGAGAATTTATATTTTTGTTGGAAATTCCATTTTTCGGGTTAAAAATTCAACTGCTTTTGGATAAAGTTTTATCTTCTTTGTTTGAAAATGTAACTATTTTGTTGAAAATTCAAATCATTTGTTAAGAAGTAATCTTTTTTCATCGAAAATTCAACTGTCTTCTAAAAAATGCAATTATTTATAGTCGAAAATTCATCTTTTTCAGTTGAAAGTTCGTCATTTTTGGTAGAAAAGTAATCTTCTTGGTTTGAAATTTCCTGCAACTGTTTGGTTGAAAATTAACTTTTTTGTTGAAAATTCAACTGCTTTACTGACAATTCGTCTTTTTACTTGAAAGTTCATCTTTTATGGTAGAATAATAATCTTTTTTGGTTGAAATAAATAAATGAATTTGATCAGGGAAAAGTTAGGGAATTTTGAAAATGAAGTTTTTCGGCGACCCTGCTTTGCAGTTATGAATTTAAGTAGAGTCAATATTTATCTCTTTAATTTACAATTACTGAAGAATAAGTAGTTATTAAGTATGCCCTAATGAGGGATCACCTTAATGTAATCAGAAGCAATTAACTTGAAATGCTGATCTTGGAATATGGTTCTTCAGAACTCTTATCTGTGCTTCAACTTTACACAAAATAACCTTCGCTTGGTTAAGCCTCATGATTAGATAAGGACCAAAGATTGCAATCTATAGTTTTCATTTTTCATAATTATCAACGACTCAGGTTATTCAGATAAGATGAGCATAACCAGCAGATGGTAATTAACATTAAATGTCCTTATCTTTTGAGAAATTCAAATTTAAAATTCCGAGTTTGCATTGTCGATTGCAGCCATCAGGATTTTAGTAGAGGTTACCTCTCTCAAGATATATTGACTTACATTAGATTGTAATCTTTCTTGACAGATATTCCTAATTTTAGATCTCGAGTCATTTTGTGTTTGCATGGAATTTAATCGACTGTAATGAAATGGATTAATTATTTCAAGATTGATTAATTTGAGTTCGGTGGAAATCGTGATGCATTAACAATCAAGTGGCGAATTGTAGGAATTGATTGAACTATTATGGAGTTTACTGTTTCTGGGATACTAATTTATTGATAAGTATTATTCATACTCTGGTTTGATTGAAATTTGAGTTGAAATTAATGTTTCTAATTTATTTATGAAAAATCCTTTAATTGTATAACAAATCATTTCATTTTGAATTACATAGGTAACAGTCCGTCCACTTTTTACCTAATCTCCTTTTTTACCTCTTTTCCCTTTTTTTCCTCTTAAATTTATAAAATCCCTTAAAAAACATAAAATCGTGAATTTTGACCCAATTTTTCCCTTTTCTCCCTTTTTTCAAGGTTTCGTTTCTTTTTTTAAGAATCGCAAAGTGAAATTATTGAATTTTCGATGATACGAATTTCAAATATTTCCCAAACGATTTATTTGCTAATTTTTTAGATTTAAAGGACCAAATGTTAAAACGGCCAAAATGCTTTATACGAATTTGTGTTTATCTCTAAAAACATGCGTTTAAAATGATAAATCTTGTACCAAAAAAACTGAACTTTTAACAAAGTAGTTCAACTTTTAACCAAGTAATTGAATTTTCGAACAAAAAAATTAATTCTCGACAAAAAATGTAACAGTTGGTATTTCATCTTAAAAGATTTATATTTTAAATCAAAAATAGTTGAATTCATCCAAAGAAGCCGAATTCACAACAAAATATATAATTTTTCAACCAAAAAAAAATTTTGTAGTAAAGAAAGAAACAAAATTTCAAACAAATTGTTAAATATTCAAGACTAAAAAGACAAATTTTCTACGAACAGTTTAATTTCCAACTTAAGAAGGTGAATTTTCAACAAAAAAGTTATTTTTCAACCAAATAATCGAATTTCCTACCAAATTGTTAAATTTTCAAGCCCAAAAGACGATTTTCCAGAAAAGTAATTAAATTTTCAACCAAAAAAGATTTTTCAGTCGTCATTAATGAAAAAAAGAATTTCAATCAAATTATTAAATTTTCGACTCAGAAACTCCAATTTTTTTACAAAACAGTTGAATTTTCAACCAAAAAATATAAATTTTAAACCAAATGTTTGAATTTTCGAACGAGTAGTTGAATTTTCAAGCCAAAAAAATGAAATTTCAACAAAACAGTTAAACTTTCAACCCGAAAATATGAATTTTCAACCAAAAAGTTCATTTTCAACCAAATAGTTGAATTTTCATCAAAATATTTAAATTTTCGTGAATAATAATTTTTTTTAATTTCTATTTTTTGCAAACCGTAATCTTTTTTTAGGTCACATTAAAAATGATTTTGAGCATCTGATAAAGCCGATAATAAATTGATAAAAATACGTTAGAAACAAGTTAGAGGGCACTTTCTTTTAATATTCACGAGATACCGATATGATATAAAAAGTTGTTCATAATAAATGAAATCCCGGTTGACTTTAAAGCGTTTACAATAATATATATTCAATACTAATTGCTTTATTATATACATTTTGAAACGAATTAAATATTTTTGAACTGAAAATTCGACAATTTGATTGAATTTTTTTCTTTCTTGACTGAAAAACTTTTCTAAGTTGAAAATTTAACTCTTTTGTTGAAAATGCGTCGGTTTGGTTTGAACATTCATTTTTATAGGTTGAACATTTAACTCTTTGGTTAAATATTCAACAACTTGTTACAAATTTGTCTCTTTTACTTGAAGGTTTAATTATAGTTCCCAATTAAAAATCAGATACAAGGTACGAATGTGGATAGTCATTGTTTGGAAGCTTTCTTAGATAAATAAAAATAGGTTTGAACGTTTTCCATTTCCGATGTGAAAAATTAAACATAAACTTTTCCTATATGTAAATTGGAATTTTTCTGATTGGAATCTTTCAATTTAAAAACGGAAGCATCAGAAGACATCAATGTTCGATATTGATGTCCTTTGATTGGAAACCCGAGTGGAAACCTCAAATAGTGAACCTCACCAAACTTTTTGTCTTAATTAAAACTAGTTTTTATTACTTTATATCTTTGTTCTTACTGCCTATTCATACCGCTGATAAGATAAATGTTCAAGCTAACGGTGAAGGTTTCACCTTCGACAAAACTGGAAGTTGAAAACGTGAGTCGGCCTACATTTATTTAAGCTGTTTGCGCGCGTGTGTCCATAAAATCAAATATTTTCATCACTGATCGGTCACAACGAAAAGAGAAAACATACAGTGATTGGTTGGATTGGATGATATCGACTCGTTTCGTTAGCACCAATTCGCTTTCCGAGCCCGAGAAAGATCCGGTAACGGTAACAGCGGATAATTGCCCGAGGCCGTGGACCGACTCAGGGACGGATGAAAAATCATCCAGATAGGGGATCTTTAAATCGGTGCTCTTTAAATCAACCTTTTAGCCAACTTCGAAGCATGAAATCACTTCTCGGCAACAATTTAAATCAATCGTTTTATTTTCTGGATCTTTCTTATTAGGCCGTGGCTACGTGTACCGAAATTTCGGTAAGAGTAGACACTTCCTTCATTTTATTCAAAACACTATCGATCAATTATCAATTAAAAAGAATTAAATTTCAACCAAAAAAGAACTTTTCTACCAAAGATCTAAAAAGACGAAAGTTCAAGAAAAAAGTGGAATTTTCGACCAAAAAAAAATTAATTCTCAACCAATCAGTTGAACTTAGAACCAAATAGTCGAATTTTCATGGAAAAGAGGAGAATTAAAAAAAAAGTTGATTCTTTAACGAATGTTCAAACCAAAAAGACGAATTTTCAACAAAAGAGTTGCAGGGATCACAGCACAAAAGGAGCTCAAAAAAAGGTGAAATAGGGTAATTTTATCACGAAAATGGGGAAAATAGGGGAAAGATTAAACATTTATTTTTACAGGTCGAAAAGAACAAACAAACTTTTTATAAGAAATTTAATATTTTAAAATAATTTTAAATAATTTTTCAATGATTTCTGCCATTCAAGAATTTATTTTTAAAAATTGGATATACTTAGGTCGTTCGAAATCCATTGACAGTGATATAAAAAAGTAAAAAAAAAAATAAATCAAATTAGTTAAATACTCAGTTTTAATATGTTTAACATCGTTCTCATAAATATTTCTTTCCAAGATTTGTCATTTCTTCCTTACTATAATTAATAGTTTCAATGTAAATTTAAAACTACACTCTTCAGTAGAGCGACGTAAAAATGCTCAAATTAATCGAATCGTTTGAGCTGAGAGGGATAACAATTTGTGGGTCGACATCCGAAACAAATAAAAAAAAAAAGTTTTGAAATCGGTTAATATCTTCTGTTCTCTTTTTTAAATTTACAATTAAACATTTGTTAAATTCAAAAATAAATTTGGCCTTATTTTTTTAATTTTTTGAAAATGTACGAAAACCTGTTTTTTGGATTGTACCGAACCTGAAATTATTTCAGCTTGAACCAAAGAAACATGCTATTTTTTTTCATTCATGGGAAACATTTTTTTCTTGGTGTTTATAACGTTCCAAAATCGCAACAAAAAAAATGAAATCCCAAAATCCTAGATCACGAAAAAAGTTTTTTCCGAAAAAGCAAAATGGTAAAATGTTTCTTTGGTTCAAGCTGAAAAAATTTCAGGTTCGACATAATATATTCAAATTTTTTTTAAATGTGTGCATATGACTCGATAAAAAAAACATATTTTTGCACATTTTCAAAAAATTGTTATTCAGCAAAAAATATATGTTTAAATTGCGTGATTTTTAATTATTGTTGACTAGTAAAGGTGTAGATATGACAAATTCGTCATAATTGTTGAACTAATAGGAAAAAATCATAAATAATTTATTTAAGTGCTATAATTGCTTTAATTATTATTCAATAATGGGTACACTTACTAATTTTAGAGAATTTCCCGCGTAATTCAAATATTGTATTTTCCAATATCGTATATTTAAAGAGGAAAGGGAGGAAAATATAAATATTTTATTGAGGCGTAAGATGCACCAAAGGCATTTGGTTAATGATATTTCAAATATTTGACAAGATTTTCAATTCAAATTTTGCTGAAATTATCTTTGGACTTTCTACCCTCAATCGTCCTCTTCTTTAATAAACAAAACTTGCGTGAAGAAATATTTTTAATTTTCTTTGGTAGTAGTTGAGGATTTCAGATTTTTCGTCATTACGGGTAAGTGTGATACGTGTCAACAAAAAAATAAAATCCAAATTTTACAAGATTGTACTTTCATTCCTTTTAATAAAATATCCACTGATTATAAAATATATGTTTGCTTTAAATTTCTTATCATTTATAAGAATCTTGACGAAATTTATACCTTACATGAAGATTCCAGTGATTTAAAAAATTACATATTTCAAATTACATTATTCCTAAATTGACTTAACAATCATTATTATGTACTTACCTTTTTTGTGCGAAAATGAGGTTCATTAACCTCTTAAACTGACCTCGAACTGCCGACAGATTTTATATTTTACGATGAAAAGGAAAAACAAAAAACAGATATCACGCTTACCTTGAGTCTGATTTTTAATTACCTTGTAATAATTTATCATTTCAAAAAAATAAAAATATAAAACTTTCGAGAATAAAGATTTTGTTATTTTAGAATTTTATTTTTGGTATGGTAAAATCATTTTTGTGATTTATTTTTTATTAATTTTATGTTTGGTATGGTAAAATCATTTTTGTTTATTACTAAGGATTCAACTATTTTGTTGAAAATTCGTCTTCTTTGGTTGAATTTAACTGTTTTTGTTTTAAATCATAGTTTTGAATGCGCCATTCTAAAACAGTTTTTGAGGCTTTTAAATTGAAGTTTTTTGCTTCAAAAGCTCGATTTTGAAAATATTTAGTTGGAAATTTCATAATTTATATTTTTGAGGAAAAAATATAAGAAAGAAAAAGAAGGAAGAAGATTTGCTGTGCAAGGATACCATTTTTTCAAAACGTAAAAACACGTTTTTTAAATTTACTTAATTGCACAATTTTAAATTAACACAGAGAAAAAGGTTTGCCTTGCATTAAACAAACCGTTTCTTTAGCATAATTTTTTTATTTAACAAAAAATAATTTTGAACTAAAGAAAAATTGTCATTGGAACAAAACATCATTCACAGAAATTTCTTTGAATCAAAGAAACTTTTCTTTTATTGAGTCAATTTTGCTTTTTTTATTGAAAGAAATTTTCTTTGAATCAAAGAATCTTTTTTTAAGTGAAAGTGGTACACGTCAAATTTGAAAATTTTCAGTTTTAATCGAAGAAACATTTTGTTAATATAAAATAAAAATGGTCTTACTTTTTGAAGCGTTTCTAAATCGTGAATTTCGTATTTTTTAAACGATTTTAACGCTTTACAAAATACAAAACATTTTTTTCATAACAACAAAATAATTACGTGTTTCGTAAATTTTAACTGTAGACATTCGACTTGTTCAACATTTTTTAAAATTTGCACTTAACTAAACTGAAAAAAACCACTTCTGTCCACATTTTCAGAACATTATAGCTTGCTCAAAAAATATTGTTTTTACTTTTTTTTATACTTTTTCACTACCATAAACTTTACTTATAATAAATTCCCAAAACGTTTTTGCCTGTAGGTAAATCTTTTTTCAAATACAAAAACCACAAAAATGCCAAAACATAACTGTTTTTTACTTGACTAAAGTGATTCGATTATTTAGTGCATTTTTACTATGTCTTAGTGCACGTATTTCAAAATCCAATGCAATTTTAAAATGCAAATTTTTAAAAAATTTTATTTTTAAAAATTATCAAAAATGAGTTCAAAATATTATTTTTTATATATAACTTTTTCGTATATACTTCAGTTTAAAAAAAAATTATTCTATCTTATACGCATGCATGTTTTAATCCATCCAATCCAAAAATTAAAAAATATTATTGATGACTTGAAAAAGATACCAAAAAATTTCAAAATTATCCTTAAAATGAACCAATTTTTTTATTTAATTTTTTATTCTGTTTTTAATTTAATTATATAATTTTTTTATCAATTATATTCATAGTGGATCAAAACTAGCAGGCAAAAAATAGTCAATTTAGGGCAAAATATATATTGAAAGTATTTTTAATTTTAATTTTTCATATTGAAAAAATGTTTTGTTTTTGCAGATATACTGGGCATTGTCCAACACTGAAGTTTCGAGTAGGCAAAAGGTTCGGGGCATGTACAGAAGAAATAATGAAAGTAAGTGAAGTGCATTACTAAACGTTTACAATTTTTTTTTTAATAAATAATTTCTTGCAATCGAATTAGCATTGTTAACTACAGTAGAAAAAATAGAGCGCGTTTATTACATGTTTCTTATTTTGATTGCCTGATTATCAAATTAAAATATATGCTTAAATTTAAAGTACTATAAATATAATAAATAATCATAAATTATAATATATATTAAAATAGCTACATCGGCTTTCATACAATTTTAATTTGATTATAATTTCAATTTTAATTTTAATCGGATTTCAGTAATCTGTAACTTTTACTTAAATATATTTTATCCCAACAGGAATTAGAAGCAAAGATATAAATATATTGAACCATTTTGCAGACGTTTATAATTAAAAATTCACCAACTTGTTTAAGTTTGAATGTTTATAGTTTAAACCTGTTTTTGACATTTTAATTTTGAAGATTTACTACTGAAAACTCTTTAATTTAAAAGATGTGTAAATAAAAATTCTTTAATTTGGATGAATTTGAAGATTAAAAGTCAAATTATCAATTCTCAACCTTCCAAATTGAAGAGATTGCGAATGTAAATTTTTCAAATGTAAAACTTAAAACTTGCATAATTTTTAATTGTAAAGTTTAAGATTGAAAAAATTCAATTTTTAAAATTTACCAAAGTTCTACAATTTTTATGAGTTACAATTAAAAATTCTTTAATTTAAAAAATCTATAAATAAAAATTCTTAAATTGTGATGATTTTGAAGGTCAAAAGGCAAGTTTTAAATTAGAAATCTTTCAAATTGAAGAAGTTTCAAGTGTTAATCATAAAAATTACAGTATTTTTAATTGTAAAACTTAAAATTGGATAATTTTTAATTGGAAATTATCGAGATTAAAAACGCTTCAATTATAAATATTTACAATTGAAACTTGTAAAAATTGAAGAAAATTACATATGAAGACTTTTTAATTCTAAAGATGAAGGAATACAAATTCCTAAATTTATATAATTTTGTAAATCAAACGTCAAGTTTTAAATTTGAAATTTTCGAAATTTCGAATTTAATTCATCAAAATTACAGAATTTTTAATTGTAAAACTTAAATCTCGGATCATTTTCAATTACAACCCTTTATTTTAAAGATCCAAAAATAAGAATTCTTAAATTTTGATGACTTTGAAGATTGAAAGTCAAGCTTTTAATTCTAAATCTTCCAAATTTAAGAAATTTCAAATATAAATCGTTAAATTTAGAGAATTTTCTATTTGAAAACTTAAAACTTGGATAATTTTTAAGTGTTAACTTTCAAAATTAAAAAACTCTTAAATTTTAAAGAGGTTTAAATAAAAATTCCTAAATTTTGATGATTTGGAAGATTAAAAGTCAAATTCTTACTTCTAAATCTTCCAAATTGAAGAAATTCGAAATATATAGCATCAATATTAAAGAATTTTTATTTGCAACACTTTAAACTTGCATAATTTTTTATTGTAAATTTTCAAAATCAAAAACTCTTCAATTCTAAAGAGAATTCAAAGTTCTAAAATTTTGAAGAGTTACAATTCAAAAATAAACATTCTTAAATTTGGATGATTTTGAAGATTAAAAGTCAATCATTTAATTCTAAATCTTCCAAATTATTGAAATTTCAAATGTAAATCGTCAAATTTATAGAATTTTCAAACTTAAAACTTGGATGATTTTTAAGTGTTAACTTAAAAAATTAAAAACTCTTTAATTTTAAATATTAGCAATTCAAAGCTCTAGAATTTTAAAGAGTTACAATTAGAAACTTTAATTTTAAATATTCAAAATAAAAAATTCTTAAATTTTAATTATTTTAAAGCTCAAAGGTCAATCTTTCAATTCTAAATTAAAACTTTCATAATTTTAAATTGTAAACTTCCAAAATTAAATACTCTTCAATTTTAAAGATTTACCATTCAAAGTTTGGCAATTTTGAAAAGCTACGATTAAAAATACTTGAATTCTTAAAATATAGATTTGCAATTTATTCAAGTTTCAAGATTTACATTTTAAAGGTATGTAATTTTTCAAAAATTTGAATAGTTCAATTTTGAAAACTAAAAATTATTCAACTTAAACAACCTGAAGTGGAAACAGAATTCTAAAAGAACAAAGTGAATGCATGCATTTCAAGATTACTATTATTTATAATGTTACTTCGCTAGAAAAGTTCATTTGAATTTATAAAGCATAAAATTTCATTATTAAAAATATTCTAGGATGAACTTTAGAATTAAGAAAAAAATATTGTTAATCACCTTTAGTTTAAATAGGGTCAAGCAATTACAAAATCGATTAGACAAAGCTTGGCGCATATGGCACAGTTGATACATGTTAATAATTAATGGTACACGAATAATATTAAATTACATCAAATAACCAAGATTTTCAATAAAAGATCAGTAAACACCGTCTATCATAATTGATGGCCCGGAAAAAATTACCAATTACAAAATTATTTGCAGAATAACTTCATAATCGGTTATTTGATCCGGACCCTCAATTATTATAAATAAATGCCATCAAGTGCGCTAAGCTTTGTCTGATCCACATCAGTGAAAGCTGTTTTAATTTGCCAGGAACTACTCGAGAAAAAAATTTTGAAGGCGGGACCCTACAGACCAAATGGTGTAACGGAATTGATAGCCATTCCTCAAACAAAGGACATCAGACGTGATTGGAAAAACGATTCTCATTTTTACCAACCAGCTCCATACATTTTAGGATACACAGGCATGTCGATTTTAAATTTTAAGAATTTTATTGCTAGGGATATTCAGACTTGACACCCCGAAATTCTCTCAAAACAGGGGAAATAGGGTGATTTTTCATGAAAATAGGGAAATAAATTCTTTAAAATAAAATTAATGCACAGGTTCCATCATATTATGAATACAGTATAAAATGCTTAAGATTTCAAGTCGAAATTTATTGCATTTTAAACAAAATGGTTGAACTTTCAACCAAAATAGGTCAACACAAAAAAATAAAATTTCAAACAAAAAATATTAAACTTCAACCAAATACAGTTAAATTTTTAACCAAATAGTTCAATCTTCAAGCCAAAAGAATAAATTTTTTAGATGACAGTTCAACTTTCAACCAAGTAAGAGGAATTTTCAACTAAGAACTTTTCGACCAAAAGAAGATAAATTTTCAGGCCAAAAGAACGAATTTTCTATTCAAAAAGACGAATTTTCGACCAGAAAATATGACGTTTTAACAAAATAGTTGGATTTTCAACAAAATCATTAAATTTTCAGCAAAAGAGTGAAATTTTGAACATAATAACTGAATTTTCATACCCAGATGAAATTTAAAATTGAATAGTGGAATTTTCGACAACAAAATTAATTATCATCGAAAAAATTGAATTTACAACCTACAAAGCTGTATTTTCAACCGAATGGTCGAAGTTCGAAACAAAAACTTTTTTTTCTATAAAAATTTTTTCTTATAAAAATTTTCTATACAAAAATACGAATTTTCGGCTAAAAAATGACTTTTTAACAAAATAATTGAATTTTCTAGAAAAAAAAAATTAAATTTTAAGTAAAGCAGTGGAATTTTTAACCAAATAGTCGAATTTTCAACCTACAAAGATGAAATTTTAAAGCAAGTATGTAGTTAAATTTTTAACTAACAGAATTATCAAGCAAACAGTTGTACTTACAACTAAGAGTTGACGTTTCAAGCAAGAGGGATAAATTTTTAATAAAATAGTTTAATTTTGAATCAAATAGCTGAATTTGCAACCTACAAAGATGAATTTTCAACTGCGACTTTTCTCTCAAAAATGATGAATTTTCAATCCAAAAGGACGAATTTTCTATCCAAATAATAGAAGAATATTCGAACAAAGTTTATGAATTTTTTACAAAATAGTTAAATTTCCAACAAAATCGTTAAATTTTCAACAAAATAGTGGAATTTTCAACATAATAGTTAACTTTTCAACCTACCGATACGAAATTTTAAACCAAATATTTGAATTTCAAAAAAAAAATAAATTGTCAACCATACAATAATGGCATTTACAACCAAACATTCGAATTTCCAAACAAAAGGGATGAATTTTCGAAAAAAACTTGAATTTTTAACCAAACAGTGGAATTTTCAACCTACTAAATATGAATTTTCGACGAAATCGTCGAATTTTAAAACGAAAAAGATTAAACTTCAACCAAAAACAGTTACATTTTTAACCAAATAGTTGCATTTTCGACATACCAAGATGAATTTTCAATAAAATGGTCGAATTTTGGAAAAAAATTAAATTCAACCAAAAACAGTCCCATTTTCAAACCAAAAACGAATGATTTTTTTTCAAACAAGTCAATTTTCAATCAAGAAGGACGAATTTTCAATAAAACAGTTAAATTTTCAATAAAAAAATATGACTTTTTAACCAAATACTTGAATTTTCTACCAAAATTATTGAATTTCAAATTAAAAAGTTCATTTTCAACTAAATAGTTAAATTTTCAACTCAAAATGATCCATTTTAAACCTAAATTTTAAATAGTTAAATTTTCAATTAAAAAAAATTTCAACCAAAAAAAAATTAATTTTCTACAAAATAGTATAATTTTCATCCCAAAATATGAATTTTCAACCAGAAAAGTTCATTTTTATCCCCATAGTCTAATTTTCTACAAAAATATTAAATTTTCAAGACAAAAAGACGAATTTTCTACAAATCAGTTGAATTTTTCACAGAATAGTTGAATCCTGAACCAAAACTGATTAATTTTCAACCAGTTGCATTTTTGACCAAAGAGAATAAATTTTCAACAAAGAAGAATAATTTTCTACAAAAATACGAGTTTTTCCAACGAAATACATTATTTTTCAATCAAATAGTTTAATTTTTAAGAAAAAATTATTAAATTTTCAGCAAAATAGTGGACTTTTTAATCAAATAGTCGAATTTTCAACCTATCAACAGGAAATTTGAAAGCAAATAGTTAAATTTTTAACAAAAAAATAATTATCAACCAAATAAGTGCATTTCCAATTAAATATTTGGATTTTCAACAACAAAAAAATGAATTTTTAACCAATAAGTGGAATTTTCAACCTACAAAGATGAATTTTTAACCAAATGGTCGAATTTAAAAAAAAAATTAAACTTCAACCACAAACAGTTGCATTTTTTAATAAATAGTTTAATCTTTCAGCCAAAAGTACAATTTTTTAGAATACAGTTTAATTCTCAACCAAGAAAGATCACTTTTCAAATACAAATTTTTCTAGAAAAAAAGATGAATTTTCAGTCCAAAAGTATGAATTTTCTATCCAAAAAGACCAATTATCGACCAAAAAATATGAATTCTTAACGAAAAGTGCAATAGCTGAGTTTTCAACTGGATTAATTTTGATCCAAAAATGGAATAATTAAATTTCCAAACAGAAAAAAAATAGTTAAATCTTCAAAACCATAAAATAAATTTTTTTTAAAGTAGTTCAACTTTCAACCAAGTAGTTGAACTTTTAACCTAACGAGATGAATTCTGAACCAAAAATATAATCGTCGACTTTCCTATTAAGAGGAATCGTGCTTGAGTAGAGGAAAGTCGTGTCTCCCAGAAATTGGGAAACAAACAAAATTTAAAATACTAAAGTTTGATTTT
>JAABKJ010006271.1:0-22143 GCA_011634705.1 Andricus grossulariae | reverse complement strand
TTTTTATAATTATGAAAAAGTGTGCATCCTATACAAAAAATGTTGTTATTATACATTTTATTGCAACTTGTGTCGTTCCTCCATAAATTTAATTTGTTTATTTTCAACGTTATTTTTTTATGATTTAAACGGAAAATACGCATACTAGTGCAAAGTGGTTCTAAGCAAATTTGTGGATATAATTTAGGCGAGAAAATGTTGTTAAATAAAAAGTTATTGCAGCTTGTATCGTTTTTCCAAAAAAACTCAATTTTTGATGTATTTTTATAGCAAGAGTTTATAACAAATTTGTAGATCTTTTTTATTTGAACAGTTTTTGTCTTTTTATTTTTTTTTCGTCTCTTGTGTCATTTTTAAAAAATTTAATTTTTTTTATTTTTATGCTCATTTTTCACGATTGAAAAATATACTCGCCCTTTCTGAAAATTATAGATAACAAATTTGTCCATCCAATTTGAGTGAAAAGTTTGCATTTTTTTTTTCTTTCCTTGTGTCATCTTCCAAAAAATTAAATTTTTTTATTTCAAGTGTTATTTTTTACGAATAAAACAACAACTACGCGTCCTATCAAAAAGTGGTTAATAATAAATTTTTAGAACTTTTTTGGTTGCACGATTTTCGTATCCGATTGATAATGTGTAGAATTCTTTAAAATGAACTTAAAATATCTGAAACTGTACAACAAAATGAGAATAATAATTGAAAACTAATATTTTTTTAATAAATATATTTTACGTTTTACTTAAACGATGTTCAAGTTTCTCTTTTAGTTGATAAGTTTTTAATTTTTTTTTCATGATATGAAATGCTAGGAATCTAGAAAAAGCTCAATAGTATTTTTGTATCTGTTTAAAACAGACAGAGATAACTGTTTTGTTATTATTTCATCTCTTCAGGTTGTTAATTTAAAAATTTTTTATTCAACTGAAAATTCAACTATGAAAAATTTTGTTTTTTAAATGCGTCTTTTTCTGTAAAAGTATCATCTTTTCTCAATAAAAATGCAACTGGTTAAATATTAATCTTTTTCGGTTGAGAATTAACTTTTTGGTTGAAAATTCACATTTTTAGGTTGAAAATTCAAATGTTTTATAGAAAAATCATATCAGCCTCTCGAAAATTAAACAATTTCATAGAAAATTATTAAACTGGTGAAATATAATTTTTTTCGTTAAAAATACAACTCTTTAGTTGAAAATTACTCTTTGTCAGTTGAGGATTGAAGTTTTTCGTTGAAACTTCATATTTTCAGATTGAAAATTTAACTACTTGGTTGAAAGTTTAATCATTTTTTCTGAAGCTAATTTTTTGGTTAAAGGATAATAATTTTAGCTAAAAATTCTTTTTTTTTGTTTCTAAAAATTTATTTCAGCTTGAAATTGAACTTTTTTGTTGAAAATTCTACTCATTGGTCGTAAATTGCCTTTTTTTTCGAAAAATTAATATTCTCGGTATGAAAATTAAACGATTTGATTTAAAAATCTTATTTTTTGCTCGAAAATTCCAGAATTTGCTATTAAATTCAACTATTTGGTACAAAATTGAACTAATTTGTAGAAAACTTGTTTTTCTTCAATTGAAAATTAATGCGCATTAATAAAAATTCAACTTCACAATTATTGGTTGAAAATTTATCTTTTTTATATTGAAAATGCAACTATTTAGTTCACAATTTTTGAAAACGAAAAAATGTAAACTAAAAATTTATCAAATAAAATTTGGACTAATATCACATCCATTTTTCAGAATTTTTAGTTGAAAATGTGTGAAATTTGTTGAAAATTTGTCTTTTTGGTTAAAAATTAAACTATTTTGTTGAAAATGCGTATTCTTCGGTAGAAAATTAAACTATAAGCTAGAGAATTTCTATATTTTGTTGACTATTATTATATTATCAGTTATATTATGATTTTGCTGAAATTTTCAAATCGTTTTTTATGATAAAAAAATTAATTTTTTTGTAAAAATTTATCCTTTTTATTTGAAGTTCATCTTTTTGGTTGAAAATTCAACTATTTTGTTGAAAATTCTTATATTTTACTGAACATTCGTATTTCATGGTAGAAAATTAAATTTTCTTATCTAGAAATTAATCTTTTTGAGTTCAAATGCATCTTTTCGTCTAAAAATTTAACTATTTTCTTGAAAATTCGTATTTTGGAAAAAAATTCATCTGTTTGGTTGAAAATTTATTTCTTTGGGTAAAAATTCAACTATTTTGTTGAAAATTCATCATTTTGGTTTAAAATTCATCTGCTTGGTTAAGAATGCAATTAGTTTGTTGAAAATTTTTCTTTTTTGGTAGAAAATTCATCTTTTGATGAAAAAATCTTCTTTTTGGCTCGAAAATTCCAGGATTTGCCATTAAATTCAATTATTTGTTACAAAATTAAACTTTTTCTGTAAGCAATTCGTTTTTTTCATTGAAAATTAACGATCCTCAATAAAAATTTAACTTTACAATCATTGGTTTAAAATTTATCTTCTTTGTATTAAAAATTCAACTATTTGTTTCACAATTTTTAAAAACGAAAAAATGTAAACTAAAAATTTATCAAATAAAATTTGAACTAATATCACATGCATTTTGCGAAATATTCAGTTGAAAATGTGTGAAATTTATTGAAAACTTTTCTTTCTGGTTGTTTAAACTATTTTGTATTTAAAATTAAATTTTTTGTTGTAAATACCAACTATTGAATTTTTCAACAGTCTTTAACAAAATTTGTCTTCTTTTTACTGAAAACTATTTTTTCAAATTGATGATTAACCTATTTGATTTTGAGTTGAAAAGCGACCTCTTTTAAAAAATTCATTTATTTTCTCAACAAATTATACTTTTATAGAAAATTCATCATCTTGATTTGGAAATTTATAAATTAAAAATTTTTAATCACTGAAAAAAAGATCTTTCTCCTTCGCTCCGGTTGGAATCGAACCTCACGTCTTCCTATTGCCGGTCGGGTTCTTTAGCCACTAAGCTACTGGATAGTTTATTCAATTAATCAGTTTAGTTCATTAGTTTATTTTATTGTTTCTGTGATTACCTGATAAAAAAGACGACACTGTTAGGAAATTAGTATTTTTAATTAACTCATTGGATTATAATTACATGTTGTAATACCCTGGTAGCTATTGTGGAAATAGAGTTGTTTAAGGCAACTTTTTCATCCTCACAATAAAATGGTTCTCTGATTGTTAAATCGGAAAATTCTCAATCAACCTCTTCTTTCTTCCTCTCATCCCTTAACCTCTTTTCCTTGATTGAGTAAATTTAATTACAGGGAAATCGAATGGAAAGCGAGCATCCTCTAGAGTTAAAAACACAGCAGCTGTTGAATAAACTTTTTCCATTTTATTGAAATATGGTTGTGTTTGAAAAACTGCTTTCTAAGAAATTTTTAAAGTCATAAATTAAAATATTTAATCCAATGGATATTTCGAAGTTTTGAGAAGATACATAAATAATTTAATTTTTCAGAGTATCAACAAATTAAAAAGAAAATACAGATTCTTCAAGATTTCGGAAAAGAGGCTTTTTAGGAATTTTAAAAGGTTTCAAGATAATAATAGACTTTTTTATATTTCTGGAAAAATTTTAATTAATTTTTTAATAATGAGAGGTAATTTTGAAAGAATATTTAAAAATATTTTCAAGCATTCCAAAAGGTTTTCAAAATTGTTATACTTTTTCGACAGATCTAAAATCTTTACAAATCTTTTTGTTTTTTCTTAAGAATCTTAGGAAGATTATATTTATATGACCTAAAAAATAAGCAAACACATGAAATCAAAAAATAGTTATACAAATTTTAAGTGTATTACTAAAAATCTTTTTATCCCCCAATTATAATTTCGTTGCAATTTTTTTTTTCTTGAATGAAAAATATTTTTTGGTTGAAAATTTAACTATTTTTTTTAAATTCGTCTTTTTGGATTATTTCAATTATTTTATATTTTAAATTAAAACCTCTTTTTGTTGAAATATCAACTACTAAATATTTCTTAAATTTTATTATAAAGTTAAAATTTTTGGTTGAAAATTACTCTGATTGGGTAAAAAATTTATTATTTTAAATAAACAGTAATTTCTTTAATTGAAAATTCATTTTTTATGGTCAATGATAATTTTTTAAATGAAAATTTACTATTCCATTGTTAATTGATAACCAAAGTTTTTAAGTTAAAAATTTAATTATTTAGTTGAAAATTCATCTATTTGGTTAAAAATTCATGTATTTGGATAAAAATGTTCTTTTTTAGTGAACAAAATTAATCTTTTTCCTTAAATATTTATCTTTTTGGTAAAAGAAAAATCTAGAAAAAATTTCTACAATAGTCATTCTTTCTGATTGAAAATTCAATTGTTTTGTCAAAAATTCGACTTTTTGGCTTCAAAATTCAACATTTAAAAAAAAAAATTTGTTCCTTTATGGACTAAAATATGTTTTTTGGTGGAAAATTTAACACTTTTGTTAAAATTTCGTCTTTTTGGGGGAAAATTTGATCTTTTCTGGTTAAAAATACAACTTGTTGGAAATTCGTTTCTTTTATGAATTCAAATCTTTTTTATTTAAAATTCAAATCTTTTTAGTTGACATGTCATCTGTTACATTTTTTGCTTAAAATCCATTTTTTTAATACAAAATTCAAATAATTGGTTAATAATCATTCATTAAAAAATATAAAGTGTTAATATTTTTTGCAGAAGATTAAGTCTCATAAGCTATTATGATACATATAACATCAAAAAACCATTTTTTCGCAAAGATGATAAAAATTTGATAAATGAAAGTTTGATAAGCTTAATTGTTAATTTGTTTTTTTTTTGTCACAAAGGGAAATTTGATAATTTTTAAAATTTCTATGAAGTTGGAAGAGTCGAAATTTTTATTTTCTGACTTTGAGGGGATTTATTTTTATTATAAATATTTTCAGCCAGTTGAATTTAAAAAACAACGAAAAATTATTTTGAACCAAAAAATAAGAAATTTCTGACCAAACATCGAATAGTTCAATTTTCGGACAAAAAATTAGGTTGAAAATTAAAAGAATTATTTCTGAAGAAACAGTTAATTTTTCAACCAAATAGGTTATTTTTTAACCATAATGATAAATTTTCTACCGAGCAAACAAATTTTGTATCTAAAAAGGACGAAATTTCCAATAAAATACATCAATTTTCAAGAAAATTGTGGAATTTTTAAGCCAGAAACACAAAATATGTCAGAAGAAGGTTAAATTTTCATAAAAATAGTTTAATTTCTGACAAAATAGTTTCATTTTTTACCAAACTGTTGAATTTTCTAGCGAAAAATAAGCATTTTTCACAAAATGGTTCACTTTTTAACTCGAAAAGATGAATTTACATCTAAAATCATCAATCTTCAACGAAAACAAATATCCACTTTTTTGTAATAGTGCAATGTAATAGTTAATATTTTAGCTAAAAAAAGATTTTAATTTAAAACGAAAATCAGTTGATTTTAACCAAAAATAAGACAAATTTTCAAGAAAATAGTTGAATCCACAACCAAAACATATTAATTAAAAAGCAAACAGTTGCATCTTTAAGCAAAAAGGACAAATTTTCAACTAACAAGATTGTTTTTTTGACAAAAAATGAAAAATTTTCAACATAATACATGCATTGTCATTTTTCAGTCAAGCAGTTGAATTATCAATTAGGATGATCGATTTTCAACCAAAAATGAAATAGATACATTTTGAATTCAAAAAATTAATTCTGTAGAGAAGAAAACAAATTTTTAACAAAATAGTTACATTTTGAAAGAAAGTAATAAATGTTGACTCAAAATGATGAATCCAGAAAAAAAATAACGCGAATTTTAACTTTCAACAAAGTAGTTGAGTTTTTGACAAAAAATATGACATTTTAACAAAATAATTACAATGCTCAACAAAATAATTAAATTTTCAACCATATAGTAGAATTTGGAACCAAATGAAATGAATTTCCAACCAAAAATATAGTAGTAAACCTTTCAACGAAGAATGTTTGGATTTGCTTATTGTGTTCTATTTATTCAGTTTCAGTCTGAAATATGAAAGTGCTTTCCAAACGTATTGAGTTATACTTAAAAAATGATTTTTTTGTTCTCTAAAAGTAATAGACCAGTAATCGAATTTATTTGATATTCATAATAAAAAAATGTATTAAGCTATTATCGAAGTGTATCCTTGCAGGTTTCTCTCTCGAAAATTTCCCAAATTTTGCTCAAATTTATCATCAGGAAAGTCTCAAATGTTATCTAGCATAATTTCATAATGTTACTCCCAGCTACTCCCCCCTCAAATTAGTAGAATATTTTATGGACAACCCTTTTGTGAAAAACTTAAGTTGTAAAAAAATGACCCTCATCTAATTTTTGAACTAGTCTTTCATCAGGTCCTAGCCTTACATTACAGAACTTGCATCTCTGCTGCGTTATTGGGGAATCTCAGCCATGCGTCAAGTCTCAAGTATCCTACATGTCGTATGTCAAAAACTTTATGTAAATTCAACAAAGCATTGTTGTCATGTTCGGTGCATCTAGGGACCAATATACCTACAAAGTGGGACAAAGATAAGGTGAGTGTATGTAATATAAACTCAAGTAAGTAAGTAACTCGGTAAGTAAGAGGTAGAAGGACGGATGCAGACGATAACGTTTCACCTCTTCTCGCTTACTTTAGTTTGCTTCCATTACAACCCAGAAATTTACCACTGCCTTGGGATCGAGCGCTCTCCATAAATGCGTTACCTCCTTGCAAGCATCTCTAATAACGCAATTAGATACATCACGAACTTCTAATCTCCAAGAGGAAATTTGCTCTCTGCATGTGAAGCGAGTTATGTTTCTGACTCAAAACGCAATCGTCGTTTAAGGCTCGGACAAAGTAGCGCCTTAGCTCCATCAGTACCACTCTAAAGATTTGATAATAATGCTAGTGATCACAGTAAGGAAGACGCTGTGGTGTGAACAAAGGAAAGATCTAGCCCATTCTATCACAATGAAAACACCCAAGGTGAAAATCTGGGACCAGAGAATTCCAGAAAACCACTGCCTTATAGTCAAGCTTTCTTCATAAAAGTTATGTTTCTAACTCAAGATGCAATCATTGTTTAAGATTTGGACAAAGTAGCACCTTAGTTCCATAAGTACCACTCTGAAGATTTGATAATAATGCCCGCGATAACAGTCTGGAAGATACTTTGCTATACACAAAGGGAAGATCTAGCCTATGCTATCACATGAGAAACATCCAAGATGCAAAAACTGATTCAAGTACATACTAGAAATTTCCCTCTGCCTTTGGATCAAGCTCTCTCCATTTAATTTATGTTTCTCACTCAAAACGCAATAATCGTTTAGGGCTAGGATAAAGTAGCGCCTGAGCTTCATGAGCATCATCCTAAAGCTTTTATAATAATGCTAGTGATAACAGTCAGGAAGGCACTTTGATATACACAAAGGGAAGATCTAGCCAGTTCTATCACATCAGGAACATCCAAGATGCAAAAACTGGGTACAGTAGATCCTAGATATTTACCACTGCCTGATAATCAAGCTTTTTCCATTATATTTATATTTCTAAGTCAGAACGCAATCATTGTTTCAGGTATAGAAAAACTAGGGCCTTAGTGCCCTGAGCACCAGCCTCAATATTTTATAATAATGCTAATGGTAACAGGCAGAAAAACACTTAGCTATATAATGCCTTAGGATCAAGCTCCCTTTATGAAATTTATGTTTCTAACTCAAAACGAAATCATAGTTCAAGGTTTGGACAAAGTAGCGTCTTAGCTTCATAATTACCAATCTAAAGATTCAATAATAATGCCAGTGATAAGAGTCAGGAAGATACTCTGCTATACACAAAGGGAAGATTTAGCCAATTCTATGATAATAGAAACATCCAATATGCGAAAACAGGATCCGGTACACCCCAAAAACTGGATCCGGTACATCCCGCAAATTAACCACTCGCTTATAATCGAACTCTCTTCATGAAACTGACGTGTCTAAGTCAAAAAGCAATCATCGTTTTAGGTTTGGACAAGCCAGTGCCTTAGCTCCATAAGCACTAGCCTAAATATTTTATAATAATGCTAACGATAACACTGCCTTGGGATCAAGCTCCCTTTATGAAATTTATGTTTCTAACTCAAAACGAAATCATCGTTTAAGGTTTGGATAAGGTGATAACAGTCCGGAAGACACTCTTCTATATACAGAGGAAATATCTCTGTAGGGAAACGTGAACAACGTTTCTATTAGAATATAAATATCCAAGATGCAAAAACTGGGCCCGGTACATCTGTCAAATTAAGCGGATTCCTTATAATCGAACTCTTTTAATGAAAGTGACGCTGCTGAGTAAAAGAAACCATCGCTTTAGTTTCGAAGAAACTGGTGCCTTCGATTCGTAAGCACCAGTCTGAACATTTTATAATAATGCTCATGATAACAGTCAAGAAGACACTCTGCTATACGCAAAGGAAAGATCTAGCCAATTCCATCACAATAGAAATATCCAAAATGCGAAAACTGGGTCCAGTAAATCCAACAAATCAACCAATCCCTTACAATCGAAATCTCTTAATTAAAGTGACATTTTCAAGTCGAAACGCAATCATCGTTTCAGGTTTGAACAAACTAGTGCCTTAGTTCCATAAGCACCAGTCTAAAAATTTTATGATATTGCTGATAGGAACAGTCGGGAAGACACTTTGCTATACGCTGCCTTGGAATCAAGCTCCCTTTATAAAATTTATGTTTCTAACTCAAAAAGCAATAATTGTTTTAGGTTCAGACAAACTAGTGCCTTAGCATCCTAAGCACCAGCCTCAATATTTTCTAATAATGCTAATGATAACAGTCCGGAAGACACTCTGCTATACACAAAGAAAAGATCTAGCCAATTCTACCACAATAGAAATATTCAAGATGTAAGAACTGGATCCAGTACATTCCACAAATTAACCACTCCCTTATAATCGAACTCTCTTCATAAAAGTGACGCTTCTAATTCAAGAAGCAATCATCGTTTTAGTTTTGGACAAACTAGTGCCTTAGATTCGTAAGCACTAATCTAAATATTTTATAATAATACTAATGATAACAGTCAGGAAGACACTTTGCTTTACGCTGCCTTGGCATCAAGCTCCTTCAATGAAATTTATGTTTCTAACTCAAAACGCAATAATCGTTTAAGGTTTGGACAAAGTAGCGCCTTAGTAACATAAGTACCATTCTAAAGATTTGATAATAATGCCAGTTATAACACTCCAGAAGACACTGTGCTATACGCAAAGGGAAGATCTAGACAATTACACTACAATAGAAATATCCAAGATGCAAAAACTGGGTCCGGTACATCCCACAAATAACCCACTCCCTTATAATCGAACTCTCTTCATAAAAGTTACTTTTTTAAGTCAAAACGCAATCATCGTTTTAGGTTTGGCTCCGTAAGCACCAGTCTAAATATTTTATAACAATGCTAGTGATGACAGTTAGGAAGACACTCTCCTATACACAAAGGGGAGATCTAGCCAATTCTGTCAAATCAGAAACATCCCAGATGCAAAAACTGGGTCAAATACATACAAGAAATTTGCCACTGCCTTTGGACCAAGCTCTATTCAATCAAGTTTTGCTTCTCATTCAAAACGCAATTATCGTTTAAGGTTTGTACAAAGTAGCGCCCTAGTACCATAAGTACCACTCTAAAGATTTGATAATAATGCCAGTGATAACAGTCCAGAAGAAACTCTGCTATACGCAAAGGGAAGATCTAGCCAATTATATTACAAAAGAAATGTCTGAGATTGAAAAACTGGGTCCGGTACATCCCACAAATAACCCACTTCCATATAATCGAACTCTCTGCATGAAAGCTACGTTTCTAAGTCAAAACGGAATCATCGTTTAAGGTTTGGCTCCATTAGCATCATTCTGAATATTTTATAACAATGCTAGTGATGACAGTTAGGAAGACACTCTGCTGTACACAAAGGGAAGATCTAGCCAATTCTGTCAAATCAGAAACATACCAGATGCAGAAACTAGGTAAAATACATCCAAGAAATTTACAACTGCCTTTGGACCAAGCTTTATTGATTCAAGTTTTGTTTCTCATTCAAAACCCAATCATCGTTTAAGGTTCGTACCAAGTAGCGCCTTAGCTCCATGAGAATCACTCTAAAGCTTTGATAATAATGCTAGTGATAACAGTCAGGAAGACACTCTGCTTCACAGAAGAAAATATCTAGTCTGTTCTATCATATCAGAAACATTCAAGATACACAAACTGTGCCAGTATATTTCAGAACATCACTGCCTTAGAATCAAGCTCTCTCTATTAAAGTTATGTTTCTAAGTCAGGAGGCAATCATCTTTGTAAGTTTAGACAAACTAGTACCTTACCTCCATAAACACCATTCTAAATATATTACAATAATGCTATTGATAACAGTCAGGAGCACACTCTGTTATATACAAAGGACAGATCTTTCCAATTCTATCACACATAAAAAATCCAAGATGCAAAAACTGGGTCTAGTACATCCCAGAAACTTACCCCTGCCTTAGGATCAAACTTTCTTTATAGACTTTATGTTTCTTACTCAAAATGCAAACATAGTTCAAGGCTTGGACAAAGTAGTACCTTAGCTCCACAAGAACCACTCTAAAATTTTTAGAATAACTCTAGTAATAAGGTTCATGAGGACCCTCTGCTGCATATGCACGGGAGATATAAAAAATTCTATCATACCAGAAACATTCAAGGTGCAAAAACTGGGTCAAGTACATCCTAAAAAACACTGCCTTTAGATCTAGCTCTCTCCATAGATACCCATATTCCCTGCAAGCATCTCTAATAATGCTCTCAGATACGTTTTATTAAATAGTTATGTTTTTAACTTAAAACGCAATTATCGTTCAAGACTCGGACAAAGTAGCACATTAGCACCATAAGTACCACTCTAAATATTATATAATAATGCTAGTGATGACATTGAGGCAGAAATTCTGTTACATACACAGAAAAGATAAACGATTCTATAACACCAGGAACATCCAAGATGCAAAAACTGGGTCCAGTACGTCCTAGAAATTTACTGGATTTCTGGACAGAAAATTATTTGGATCAAGCTCTCTCCATAAATGCACATCTCCCTTTCAAGCATCTCTAATAATGCTATTAGATACGCTTTATCAGATAGTTATGTTGTTATCTCAAAACGCAATCAAATTTTATGACTCTGACAAAGTAGCGCCTTAGCTCCATTAGTACTACTCTCAAGATTTTATGATCATGGTAGTGATAACAATCAGGAGGCTACTCTGCTATATACAAGGTAGACCATTCTGCCATCCTGATGAAGAACCTATACAACTGCATTTTTATCAAAAATGTGTTTTTAATATCGTGACACTCGTTATGAAAGAAGGATTCAACTATGTTAATCATCATTAAAAATTTAAATCAAATCTTGATATAATCAGGTCTCTATTGGCATATCTATAACGATTTTCGCGAATTTCTGATTATTAGTTACCATAAATATTTATACAAATTTAAATAATTCATTATTAACCATTTAAAAACCATTGTCGTGAATAAAGATAAGAAAAAGATTTACAAAGGTTGTTTCAAATGCTGTTTAATCAATTCAGATTTTTTTGATTAAAAAGCAACAACAAGTAATATCTTGAACATTTTAAATTTAAATAATCCTTTTGTGCGCCTTGATTTCAAATTTATGTTTCTAACCATCATTTTTTCTTTAGAATTCAAATTTATTAAAATATTTTATAATACTAGCTAAATTAGATGCTTTTAATCAGCAATTATTGATTTCACCAAAATCTGTACACTCTTTTATTTTGTACTTAAAAAAAACTTAATAAATAAATTGATTACTTTTTTATAATTGGAATATTCAATGTGTTCTGTTTAGAATAAACAATTTCCGGTGAAAAATGTCAACACGAGCTAAATTTGTTCTAAAACTATTGTGAAGCTTTTTTTAAATATAATTTTTATGATGAGCAAGACAAATTTTCGACGAAAAACACTAAACTAATCCAAAATTGTTGAAAGGTTCCAAATCTTGTTTAAATTATTATTGTTTTTTGCAGATAAAAATTTTTTACATGATACACGAACGTAACCTGAAATTTTTCTAAAATTATTTAAGTTCTTCGAAATATAAGGATTTATCAAAAAAATTACAATTCCCGATAAAAGACACAAGCCCAATACGAAATTCGTCAAGTTTTGTAAATTTTATCATTTCTTTAAATAAAAATCACTGACCTTACGATTTTTTTTTAAATAAAAGTTTCAAGTGAAAAAATAATTAAAGTTGATGAAAAAAAAAGTTGTTGAAAAATTGTGCATATCCTTCAAAATCCAATACAAAAAAAAATATAATCCGAAATTGTTCAAAGGTTCTAAACCTTGTTCAAATTATAAAAATTTTAGTTTGAGAATACAAATTTTTGGTGCAAAATGCTAACATAACCCAAAATTGTTAAAAATTATTAATATTTTCTGAATTCTAATTTTTTGGTACTGAAAATACGAATTTGCGTAAAAATACTAGTATGATTCAAAATTAGCAAAAGATTATAAATATTGTTTAAATTATAATAACTTTTGGTTTTTCGATACGTTAAATACCAATTTTTTATGTAAAACGTGAAGTAACCTTAATTTAAAAAAAATAATAATTTACCTTCATGCGATTTCAAATTAAAAACGGATCTTTTTTAGTTTGAAATTAAACTATTTCGCTAAAATTATTTTTTTTTGAAAATTCATATCATTGAGTAAAAAATTAAAATTTTTTGTGAAAAATTCTACTTTTCATTCGAAAATTCAAGTATTTGTTTGAATGTTAAACTACTTTATTGAAACTAAATTTTATTGGTTCAAGGTACACCTATTTTGTTGAAAATTTTTTTTTTTTTGGTTGACAGTTTTTTTTTGCTTAAAAATAAATTTTCTTAACTGAAAATTTGAATATGTGCTGAAAATTCAACTGTTCTGTAGAAAATTTAATTCTTTTGTAAAAAATTCATCCTTTTGGCTTAAAAACTCGATTGTTTGGTTGAAAATTTACTTTTTTGGTTTAAAATTCAACTATTTAGTTTAATGTTGCACTCTTTAGTGGAAAAATTATTTCTTTTGTTCAAGATTTAAAATTATAGTTCAAAACTAATTTACGTGATACAAACTGTAATTATTTTGTTGAAAATTAGTATTTTTTAGTTAATAATTAATTATTCAAACCGAAAATGTAAATGTTCAAATTTTTAGTTGAAAATTTATATTTTTAATTGAAAATTAATCTTTTTCAGTTAAAAGTTGAACTATATGGTTGAAAACTTTTGTATTTTATTGAAAATTTGTGCCTTTTCTTGAAAAATCATTCTTCCTGGATGAAAATGATCTTTTTTGGTTCAAAATGGAACTTTTCAGTTTAGAATTGATTTGTTTTCATTAAAAAATCAACTATTCAGTTAATAATTTTTTTAAATTCATATTTAACTCTTTTTCATAATAGTTTTTTTTTTTAATTGAGATTCGTTCAGAAAATTTAACTTTTTTGTTAAAAAGTCATCTTCGGTAAAAAATTTAACAGGTTTGTTTAAAAAAATTGTCTTTCTCGTTGAAAGCTCATCTTTGTATGTTAAAAATTCAACTATTACGTTAAAAATTCCAGTATTCAGTTGAAGATTACTTTCTTTCGTTAAGAGTTCAACTATTTGATTGTAAATTTATCTTTTGAGTTCAAAGTTCAGAAATGTTGTCAAAAACAAATTTTTCGTGAAAATTTAACTGTTTTGTTCAATTTTGTTATTTTTTTAATACAAAATTCACCCCTCTTGATTGAATTTTTTTTGCTAGAAAAATTGTGGACTGAAAATTTCTCCTCTAAAAAATTCGTCGTTTTGTCTTGAAGATTCAACTATTTGTTTAAAAATGCAACTGTTTGTCATTGATGCCTAATTATCTTTTTCGGAAAATTCAGCAAGTTTCGAAAGTAATTTTTGCAGGTTTAAAATTTAACTATTTGGTTAAAAATTTAACTATTTTGGTAAATTTTGTGTCTCTTTTGCTTGAAGTTTCAACTATTTGATTGTAAATGCAACTGCTTGGTCCAGATTAATTTGTTTTTGTGAAAATTCCACTGTTTGGTTGAAAATCTAATTTTTTGTGTTTAAGGTCTATTTTCTAAAACATTTGACTTTTTAGCTTAAAAATTTATCAGTTTTGATAGAAAATGAAACTTTCTAATTGATAATCCAACTATTTTGTTGAACTTATTCCCCTAGAATTCCCCTACTTTCGTAAAACATTACGCTATTTCCCCTGTTTGTTGAACTATCATTTTAGGTTGTATAGTCGATTAAAATATATTTGTACATTTTCCGTTTTATCTTATGCGTTTACTAAATTAAATTGAAGACAACATTTTTGACATTAGGGGGGGGGGGGGTATTTACGACATCACCTTGGGATGTTCTAGCTTCCTTTGATGATCTGTGATGAAGAAGGGAAGGGTTAGAAAAAGTGTTTAAAAAAGCGTGACGTAAAACGGGGTGATTTCAAACATATGGGGTAAAGTCGGACATTCCTGAATTGATAGTTTCAGTTATTTAAGATGGTTCTAACCAGAATCTATAATCAGTTAAGACAAACTGATTCCAGATTCTGAAGTGTCACATAATGTCCCAAACAAGACATGATCAATGCACACGGATGAAGATGGCTGTTAAAAAATGCCGTCAAAGGGGGTAGTTTCAAACATGTGGGGTGAATTCGGACATTCCTAGATTGATAGTTCAAATTGTTTAAGGTGGTTTTAATAAGAATCTGGCATCAGTTTGCCTCAACTGGTTATAGATTCTGGTTAAAACGACCTTAAACGATTTGAACTATCAATCTAGGAATGTCCGAATTTACCCCACATGTCCGAAACTACCCCCTTTGACGGCATTTTTTCAACAGCCACCTGCTTATTTCATCCGTGTGCATTGGTCATGTTCTCTTTGGGACATTATGTGATACTTGTGAATAAGATGAGTTGTTAATGAAGTGCAACAATTATTGCTAAATTGGATCAAAGCCGAAACGCTCAAACCATTGCTTTGTGCATTACGTCGATCAAAACAGAACTCTGAGAATCCTGCTTGAGACAAGATTTCAATCTAGTGTCACTATATTAGTGCCAAATAAGGACCAACTTCCGACGGATTAGTTGTTCCGATAAGGGCAATTCAAGAAGATGAGTAGCTTGATGTAGGTCATGCTGAGAACCCTCGAGTTGAAGTGGAATGTGGTGGTAAAGACGGGGTTGGAATGACGAGCCATTTTGAAAATTGAGTTACTTCCTCAAACCCCCTGAGGCAGAGGGTAACCATTAAATCAAAACTTTCTCTTGGACTTGTCCAAGAAGCTGAGAATTCGCTTGACGATTCTTCTGCTGATCCAACTATGCATCAGCACTAGGGTGGTCCCAGATTACATTAGGAATTCTCTTTTTTTTTAATTTTCATGCATATTGTTCCAAAATTTGTTCGAAAACAGAACAAAATTAATTTGTTTAGAAAAAATGATTTAGAGTTTCCGCAAACCCCATGAAGCTCAACAGGTATTTCCCGTGGGATACAAATGAAAGGCGTTTTTGCAAATCTTATACAGAATCGTCAATATTAGATGAACTGAGTTAAAACTCAATATGTCTCTTCACAATTAGCTGAAGAATACAAAATAATAATTATTAAGTTTTTAAATGTGCCCCTAATATGTCTATTTTCTAGGGTAAAAAAAAAATCCCATAAGTGAAAAATTAGGGCTTACGAGTTTTTGGCGCTAATTATGATTTTTGCGATTTTTTCAATAAAAATGGTGAAACTTATTTCACACTTGTTAGTTTAATCGAGTATATAATAATTTAAATTTATCGTATGCATGATTGTTTAATATTTTACATATTATTCATAATAATATTCTCTGAGAATAATACTAGAAACATGCATTTTTTTATATAATTTTACACTAATTGTCAATTTTTTACCTGAACGAAGGTGCAAAATTAATGCAATTGAACAAACATATTATTTTCAACAAATTATTATTTCTATAATTATCTTCTGCTAAAGTAATGCAAGACAGTTAGACTTAGGTAGTCTTTAATTTTATTGAAAAAAAAATTGTTTAAACAATTTATCATTATTTTTAAAAATATCACGTATGAAAAATGCTAGAACGTAGCGGTATTTTTCTAAAATATTTGAATTTTTGGTTAATTTTTACTTCGAGTGAAGTGAAAATTAATTAAATTTAATTATTCAAACATTATCATTGTTTACACTATCTTCTCCTATTGCAATGCTAGAAAGTGGCGTTGTTTTCTGCAATTTACACTATTAGTCAACTTTTCCCTCAATCAGGGAAATATGGTTCCAATTTTTTATTTGGATCATATTAAATGTAACTTTTTGTTGAAGTAGTTACTGAGAGCCATTTTCTTTGAGTTGATATTATTATTAATATTTATTATTTGTTTATAAATGAAAAGTTAAGGAAAAGAAAATAAATAAATAGAGTCGTTAAATTTTCAGTCAAAAAAAAAGTTTCAATCCCAAAAAAAAAAAATCAACCAAACTGGAACAGTTGAATTTTTTGTTAACCAAATATAATATTGTAATAAGAATTACAAAAAAACGGGTACATTTTAAACAAGAGCGATGAATTTTCACAAAAATAATGAATTCTCAACTGAAATTATGGATCATTAATTAAACTGATGAATCTTGAACTGAAATAGTTAAATTTTAAACCAAAAAGAAGGATTTTCAATTAAATGATGAATTTCAAACTTGAATGTTTGAATTTTCAACAAAAAAGGTAAATTTTCAACCAAGAATATTAATTTCCTACCAACAGACGAGTATCTACCGGAAAAAATGAATTTTCAAAAACAAATACTTAACTTTTCGTTTCTTAAAACACAGTTTGCAACAGAACAGTGGAATTTTTAACAAAATAAGATGAATTTTCAATAAAAAATGGAATATTTGAATTTTCAGTTAAAAAGACAAATTTTTTAACTAAAAAGAAACAAATTTTCAAAAAATAAATCAAATTTTCAACTAGAATGATGAATCTCCATCACATATGATAAATCTTCAAATGGAATAGTCAAATTTTGAACCAAAAAGACGAATTTTTAACTAAAATTATGAATCTTGAACTGGAATAGAAAACCGACGAATTAAAAGGAAAAAGCATGAATTTTCAACCAATTAGTTAAATTTCCGGCTAAAAAATATCGAATTTCAACCAAAAAGTTGAATTTTCAACAACAAATTTCAATTTTAAATCGTAAATGAATAATAATCGTTAAAAAAATAAATTTTCGATCGAAAAAAAACCACAAATCTTCAGCAAAATAGTTAAATTTTCAACCAAAATGATGATTTATCAACTAAAATGATGAATCTTCATCTCATATGGTAAATCTTCAAATGCAATAGTTAAATTTTGAACTAAAAAGACAAATTTTGTAATAAAATTATGAATCTTGAACTGGAATAGAAAAACGACGAATTAAAAGAAAAAAAAAAACATTTTCAAACAAATAGTTGAATTTCCGGCTAAAAAATATCAAATTTCAACCAAAAAGTTAAATTTTCAACAAAAAATTTCAATTTTAAATCGTAAATGAATAATAATCATTAAAAAAATAAAATTTCCATCGAAAAAAAACCCACAAATCTTTAGCAAAATAGTTAGCTTTTCAACAAAAATGATGATTTTTCAACTAAAATTATGAATCTTCATCTCATATGATAAATCTTTGAATGTAATAGTTGAATTTGCAACCAAAACGTCGAATTTTCAACTAAAATGATGAATCTTGAACTTGAATAGAAAAGCGACAAATTAGAAAAAAAACATGAATTTTCAACCAATTAGTTGCATTTTAAGCTAAAAAATATCAAGTTTCAACTATAAAGTTCAATTTTCAAAGGAAAAAAAAATATATATTTCAAATCATAAACGAATACTTCAATTTTGAGTTGAAAAAATCAATTTTCGAAAAAAAAAAAATTCAGCAAAATAGTTCAATTTTCAACAAAAATGATGAATTTTCAAGTGAAATGCTGAATCTTTATCTCATATGATGAATCTTCGAATAGAATAGTTGAATTTCAAACCAGAAAGATGAATTTTTAAATAAAAAAGATCAATTTCAAATCGTGAATGAATAGATTAGTTTACAGTTGAAAAAATAAAATTTCGATCGAAATAAGCTCACAAATTTGCAGTGAAATAGTTGAATTCTCAATCAAAATGATGATTTTTCAACTAAAATGATGAATCTTCATCTGATATGATGAATTCTCAACTAAAATTATGAATCTCGAACTTTAATAGAAAAGCAAGGAATTTAAAAAAAATTCAACTAATTAGTTAAATTTCCGGGTCAAAAATATTAAATTTTAACCAAAACTTTCAATTTTTAGCAAGAAAAAAGACAAATTTTAAATCTTGAATGAATAGCTTAATTTACAGTTGAAAACATGAAACGACGAATGAAAAAAAAAAAATTTTTGAAAGAAATAGTTAAATTTTCAACCAAAATGATGCATTTTTAACTGAAATGATGAATCTTTATCTCATATGATGAATCTTCAATTGGAATAGTTGAATTTCAAACCAAAAAGACGAATTTTCCACTAAAATTATGAACCTTCAACTTGAATAGAAAAGCTAAAAATTAAAAAAAAAACATTAATTTGCAACCGAATAGTTGAATTTTCTGCTGAAAAATTAAAAATTTTAACCAGGAACTTTAATTTTCAACAAAAAAAAAGATCAATTTTTAATTGTATATAAGTAGCTTAATTTAAAGCTAAAAAAATAAAATTTCGATCAAAACAAAAAAATTTCAACAAATCAGTTAAATTTTCAACCAAAATGATGATTTTCCAATTGAAATAATGAATTTTTATCTGAGATGATAAATCTTCAAATGGAATAGTTGAATTTGAACATTAGTTTTCAACCAAACAGTTGAATTTTCTGCTAACAAATATGAAATTTCAACCAGATTGTTTAATTTTCACCCAAAAATATATATTTCAAATCAGAAATGAATACCTTAATTTTCAGTTAAAAAAATCAATTTTCTAACCAAGACAAAAAATCAGCAAAATAGTTAAATTTTCAACCAAAATGATACATTTTTCAACTAAAATGTTGAATTTCAACTAAAATTATGAATCTTGAACTTGAATGGAAAAGTGGTAAATTTTCAACCAAAGTGATGATTTTTCAACTAAAATGATGAATCTTCATTTCATATGATGAATTTTCAACTGAAATTATGAATCTTAAACTTGAATAGAAAAGCGACGAATTAAAAAAAAATTAATTTTCAACTAAATAGTTGAATTGCCGTGTAAAATATCAAATTTGAACTAAAAAGTTAAAATTTTAACAAAAAAAAAAGATAAATTCCAAATCGTAAATGAATAGCTTAATTGGCACTTGAAAAAATAATATGTCGATTGAGAAAAAAGCTACAAATTCTCAACTAAATAGTTGAATTTCCCGGTGAAAAATATCAAATTTAATCAAAAAAGTTGAATTTCCAACATGAAAAAGATAAATTTCAAATCGTCAATGAATAGCTTAATTTACAGTTGAAAAAATGAAATTTTGATTTAAAAAAAAACTCAACATTTTCTAACAGAATAGTTAAATTTTCAACTGAAATGATGATTTTTCAACTAAAATGATGAATCTTCATTTTATATGATGAATTTTCAACTAAAATTATGAAACTTAAACTTGAATAGAAAAGCGACGAATCAAAAAAAAAAAAAATTCAACCAAGTAGTTGAATTTCCGGGTAAAATATCAAATTTGAAGTAAAAAGTTTAAATTTTAACAAAAAAAAAGATAAATTTCAAATCGTAAATGAATAGCTTAATTGGCACTTAAAAAAATAAAATTTCGATCGAGAAAAAAACCACAAATTTTTAACAAAATAGTTAAATTTTCAAGCAAAATGATGATTTTTCAACTGAAATGATGAATCTTTATCTCACATGATAAATCTTCAAATGGTATAGTTGAATTTGAAACCAAATGAACGAATTTTCAACTAAAATTATTAATCTTACACTTGAATAGAAAAGCGAAAAATTTAAAAAAAACAAGCAATAATTTCCGACCAAAGGGTTGAATGTTCTGCTGAAAAATATAAAATTTCAACCAGAAACTTTAATTTTTAACAAAAAAAGAGATCAATTTTAAATCGTAAATGAGTAGCTTAATTTACAGCTAAAAAAATTAATTTTCGACTCAAAAAAAAAAAAAATTCAGCAAAATAGTTCAATTATAGAATAGTTGAATATCAAACCAGAAAGATGAATTTTCAACTAATATGATGAATCTTAAACTTGTGTAGAAAAGCGAGGAATTGAAAAAAAAAATTTCAACTAATTACTCAAATTTCCGGGTCAAAAGTATTCAGTGACAACCAAAAAGTTGAATTTTTAACGAAAAAGAATAAATTTCGAATCGCTCGCAAAAATGTTGAATTTTCAACTAAGATCATAAATCTTCGAATATAATGATGAATTTTGAATAGAAATAGTTCAATTTTAAACCAAAAAGGAGGATTTTCATTTAAATGGTGAATCTGGAACTTGAATAGTTGAACTTTAAATAAAAAAGGTACATTTCCAACGGAGAAGATTAATTTCCTACCATCAGACAAATATTTAACAGAAAGCATGAATTTACAAAAACAAACACTTGAATTTTCGTTTTTCAAAACTCAATTGACAACAAAAAAGTGGAATTTTCAACTAAACAAGATCAGTTTTTCAATAAAAAATGGAATTCTTAAATTTTCAGTTAAAAAAATAAATATTTTAACAACAACAACAAAATTAAAACAAATTATTTAAATTTCCAATTAAAATGATGAATTTTCAACTGAAATGATGAATTTTCATCCTTATTGATGAATCTTCAAATTGTCTAGTTGAATTTTAAATCAAAATGACGAATTTTCAACTAAAATCTGAATCTTGAACTGAAATAGAAAACCGACAATTTAAAAAAAAAGAAACATAAATTGTTAACAAAATAGTTGAATTTCTCTATAAAAAATATCAAATTTCAACCAAAAATTTGAATTAGCAAACAAAAAAAGTTAAATTTCAAATCGTAAATGAATGGGTTGATTCACAGTTAAAAATAAAATTTTGATCGAAAAAAAGCCACAAATTTTCAGCAAAAAAGTCAAAGTTTTAAATTATAAATAATGAGAATTATTTTCAGTAAAAAAAAAATCAGCACAATAGTTGAATTTCAAACCAAAAAGATGAATTTTTAACTAAAATTATGAATCTTGATCTTGAATAAAAAAGTGACGAATTAAAAAAAAAACATGAATTTTCAATTAAATAGTTGAATTGTCGGCTAAAAAATATAAAATTTCAACCAGCATGTTGAATTTAGAATAAAATGAAGGTAATTTTCGAATTATAAATGAATAGCTTAATTTTTAGTTAAAGAAATCAATTTTCGAACAAAACAAAAAAAATCAGGAAAATAGTTAAATTTTCACAAAAATTACTAATTTTCCACTGAAAGGATGAATCTTCAATTGAAATTATGAATCTCGAACTGATATGGTTAAAATTTGAACCAAAAAGAAGGATTTTCAAATAAATAAGATAAGTTTTCCAAAAAAATGCAGTATTTAAATTTTGGATTGGAAAAATCAATATTAACAAACAAAAAATTTACAAATTATTTGAATTTTCAATTGAAATGATGAATTTTCAACTAAAATGATGAATTTTCAACAAAAATGACAAATCTTTATCTACAAATCTTCAACCAACAAGAAAAAAAAATAAATTTTAAATCGTAAATGAATAGGTTAATTTCACAGTTAAAAAAATTAAATTTCGATCGAAAAAAACCCACAAATTTTCAGCAAAATTGATAAATTTTCAAACGAAATGATGATTTTCAAATTGTAATGATAAATCTTTATCTCATATGAAGAATCGTTAAAAGTAATAGATG
>JAABKJ010006270.1:0-22144 GCA_011634705.1 Andricus grossulariae | reverse complement strand
GAAATCTTAAAACACCCTAATAACATCAATAGGGACAATGGATATAATACCAATCCGATTTGGCTTTCCGTCCTCCCAGGTTTTTTAAAAAAGACTTGATTGGCCAATCAAGTTCAAGCAGTCCCCACCAAGGGGCGCTCTGGCCAACCATAGGTATTGTAGAGAATCTATATAAGAACAACATCCCTGAAGAAGATCAGCCCTGAAGAAGTAAACTGCAATGTTGACGAAACATCGGCAAGATTCGTAGTTGTGAACACGATTGAAACTCGAAGATTCAAAATTTCTACCTAATACTTGAATATTCTACAAAATTGTCGAATTTCCTACCAAACTATTGAATTTACCAGCCAAAAAGATGAGTTTTATACAAAATGGTTAGATTTTCAACCCGAAATTATAAATTTTTAGCAAAGAAGTTAATTTTCAACGAAAAAATTAAATTTCATGCTAAATTGTTAAATTTTCAGTTAGAAATATAAATTTTCAACGAAGAAAGCGAAATTTGAACAGAGCCGATGAATTTTCAGCCACAAAAAAAAAATTCTCTAAAAAAAGAAAAAAATTGAAAAAAGATTTTGTTTGAATTTATATTTTCAAAGCAAACAGTTAAATTTCAAGGTTAGAAGATTAAGTTTCTACCAAAAATGGAATAGTTTAATTTTAATTTAAAAAATTAATTTCCAACCAATCAAAAAAAGAATTTTTAACAAAGTAGTTAAATTTGTGACCGAAGAAATGTATTTTTAGCTATAATGATGAATATTCAACTCCAAAATTAATTCTTACGAAAATACAAAAGTTTTCACTCAAACTTGTTGAATATTCAAGCAAGAAGATTAATTGTCTACAATAAGAAAAATAAAACTCACACATGATCTTCCAAGTAAATAGTTAAATTTCCTAATGAAAAAGTTCAATTTTCCGCCGAAAACGAATAGTTAAATTTTCAGTTGAAAAAATTCGTTTTCATCCAGTAAGATGAAGTTTCGGCGAAAAATGTGATAGTTGATACTACAACTAAAAAAGATTTTCATTTCAAATTGAAAGCAGTTGAATTCAATGAACAAGACAAATTTTCAACGAAACGCTTGAATCCCTAACTAAACAAGATTAGTTGTAAACTAAAAAGTTGCATTTTTAACCAAAAAGATTACATTTCTACCAAAAAAGACGAATTTTTAACAAAGTACATAATTTTTCAACCACATAGTTGAATTTTGAATCAAAAGGAATGATTTTTACCAAAAAGGCGAATTTTCAACAAAATACATGAATTATCAACTAACAAAGATCAATTTTCTCCCAAGAATGAATTAGTTAAATTTTCATTAAAAAAATTAATTTTCAATACAAAAAAGACGAATTTTTAACAAAATAATTAAATTTTTGACCAAAGAAATAAATTTTTAACTAAAATGAGGACTGTTCAACTAAAAAAATGAATTTTGAATAAAGTAGTTCAACTTTCGACCAAATAGTTAAACTCTCTACCAAATTGTTTAACTTTTGTTTTTTATTCATTTGCAGACCTGAAAATATCTTACGTAAGAAATGGTTTTGACCACGACTCCCCCCTTCCATTTAAGATAGCATAGAAAAATCGTTGACATATCCCTCCCCCCAAACCCAAAACAAATTACGTAATATATGCTCGGCCCCTTGCACTATAAACTGTAAAGCAAATTTATGTTGTTATATAGTAATTAAGCCATCATTTTCAAACGCGCATATTTTTTCAAATCAGTTTATTTGTCAGAAGCATTACTTATGAAGAGTACTGTAGTCATTAATATTGATTTAATAAAAAATCCAAAAAAGAATTCTCGTAAATAATAGTACTGTCTGAAGACCTCAAAAATATGAAATTAAACCAGGGAGGGAAAAAAAAGTTGTCAGGCAATTTTCTTGCAATTTAATGTTCCACGAACCGACGAAAATTCGTACGGTTTAACTCTCGTAATGCAGACGTTACACGCCATGTCATTTTGCTGCCATTATGACGAACGATCTTTGCCAAAATACCTTCTTATTACGAACATTATCCAATCTATGATCTGCTTTTTAACGGGCTCGCGTAATATTTTTACAGCAAACATCTGCCCTGACAAAGCACAATGAATTTTAGATTTTCACAAAGTTAAATTAATTGTTATTGCAAAACTATGACTAATAGTTAATTTTTTTACTGGCCAATACTGGTGAAAATATGATGATTATTAGCGCAAGAGTTCAAATATTTGCATATTAATAGTGCAAGACTTAATGAGATAATTTGAATTATGATTTATCAAAAATAAATCTTGATTTTAATTAATCCTCATTGAAACCTGCCACTTTAAAATGTCTGTAATTACTGAAAGCAATTAACATACTTTTTTCAATTAGGCAAGGAATATCAAAATAAATGGTGCTTAATTAAGTGCCAGAGCCTCAAATTACTGAATTCCGGCCACGATTTTAATTATCTTTTTCTCTCAGTACATAAGCATCATTATTGTTTACCTGCAGAAAAAGGTGTTAGGAATCATCGAAAGGCTTTCACTTAATTTCAAATGATTTATTTTAACACATGAATTTAAATCATTTCCTCCGGACGTTTGGACAATCAGACATTCTTATAGATTCATTATATCATGCCTAATTTTAAAGGTTAGATTTTTAATTGCTATTATTAAAAATATAAACAATTTTGAATCCATGATTAGACAAATTTTTTATTATAAAGTTGGAAAGATTGTTGAAACAATAATTCATAATTTCGAATTGGAAGCGTTTGAAATTAAATAATTTTAGATTAGATAGATTTTTGAAAAGAGGAAAATATTTCAAATGGAATGAAAGGGAATTAAACTTGTATTATTTCTTAATAAAAGCGTTTAAAATTGAATACTGTGAAATTCAACGTGTTTGAAATTGACAAATCTTGAATCAGAAGTTCTCAAAATTGAAAAATTGCAGGCTTAAATGTTAAAAATTAGACAAATGAATTCGGCAGGAGTGGAAATTGTATCATTTCTAATTCAAACCTTTCAAAATCGAACAGTTTAATTTGTTTATTTTCAATTAAAGAATTTCGAAATTAAATGATTTCAATTTAACATTTCGAAAATACGAAAATTTCAAAACGTTAAAAATTGAATATTTTCAGATTCGAATTTAAAAAATTTAATCATCAAAAATTCTAAGAAATTGAAATTGTATTATTTTGAATTCAAAGCGTTTCAAATTGTAAACTGATATATTATGTAATAATAATTAAATTACTTTCACTTCGGAGCAATTACAATTTGACAATTTAAAATTAAAAATTAAATAAACTGATGACTTCATTTGAAAAAAAAACAATTTTTTAAGAAAAAAAGTTCAAACTTACAAACAAAATTATTTTAACAATATTTTTTGCAGTTGAAATTGTTCTTACTTTTTCGGGGACAACACTCTCTACAACCATACTGTTTCCAATTCTGAAAGTAAATTTTTATATGATTAAAATCGCTAAGACAATTTTTTCAAAAAGGAAATTTTTTAAAATAAATAACTATATTCAAAGATATTCACTCATTTAAAAAATTTTAAACAGTGAAATTGTAGGGAAAGTAGAAGAAAGTAGAAAATATTTTTTCTTAAAGACCTGATTCTTGGCACGCCAAAGTTCTAACCTAAACGAACCCGAACTTCTTTTAAAACTGAAAATATTCCTAATTAAAAAGAATTATAATATTACACTTTGCTATGATCAATCCCTTCAAAATTCTAATTATTTGAAGTAAATTTGAATCATTTGAAGATTAAAAAAAAATTGTATTATACTTTTCGAAATGCAATCATTTACATTTTAATTACAAAATTAAATCTTATTAAAGGGAAAAATGGAATTTATTATTATTAGTTTTTGAAATCTTCTATTCAAATATTTTTCAATTTCAAATAATCCATTTTTGTAAATCTTCAACTAAAAATCCTACAGGTTTGATATATTTAATTGCAAATTAAGAAAAGAAGAATACAAAACAAGATCGCTATGATTCCAGTTTTGAAAATAATTGCACAATTTTGAGCCTTTAAATTCAAAATTGTTTTTCTTCAGGTTAAGTTTTAAATGTGCAATAATTAAGAAGATTTGAAAATGAAAATTAATTAAATTTTTAATTCCAAATTTCAAAATATTTTTATTTTTAAGGCTTGACTTGGAGAAATTATTGTCCTAAATTTTCATTGTTTTGAATTAATTCTGGAGGCATTAATTCAAAATTTTTCAACTATCAAGTCTTTCAGTTTGATATTCTACTATTTGAAAAAATTAGGACAACGAAACGTTTCTGTAGGTTTAAAATTTAAGACAAACTGACTGATGGAAAAATTACTATAAAGACGTTCAATATGAAATTTTGCAATTTTGAAAGATTTTATAGTGAAATTGCCCTGACATTGTTAATATTTAAAATGAAGCTATTATCAATCTATTATGAACTATAAAAATTATTGTGTAATATTAGCATTCAAATTCTTGATATAAAAATTATTAAATATATTATATAGTACATTTTCTTAATTTAAATAATTTTCAATTTGGAGCGATTAAAATTTGACAATTTGAAATTGAAAACTAGATAATTGTGATAATAGAACTTTTTATATTCAACTTCATTACAATTTAAATAATTAAATAAAAATTCAAATCATTTAAAAATTAAAAATTTCTAAAATGTTGATTATATTTTTCTAAATTTAACCCTTTCAATTTCATTTGCAAAATTAAAACTTATGAAAGTGAAAAATTGGTAATTCAGCGATCGACATGAAAATTTAGAACTCTAAAATCGGTTTAAAAATTAAACATATCATTTAATTACTGAGGTATCAATTCACAGATTTTTATATTTTTATATTACATTACATACACAATTTTTTACATTTTAATTTCAAATCGTTAAATTTTGAACACTTTATTTAGAATTATTATTAATTCCTAAAATTTTTAAATGAAATATTTTTAAATTGTTAATAAATCATTTTTTAAATCTCCAACTAAAAATCTGATAATTTAATGAAATTTAATTGAAAATGAAGAAAAATATTTTAAAAACAAGATCATTATGATTCCAGTTCTTGAAATTGCACAATTTCAAGACTTTCAATTCGAAACTGATTTTATTTAAGTTAGGTTTTAACATTTCAATATTTGGTACATTCTCAAATAAAAAATAATAATTTAATTTTCAATGCCATTTAATTTGTCATTGTTTTGAAATTATTCTAAAGGAATTTCATTCAAAATTGTTTGATTTCAAATCCTTTGAACAGGAAATTTTGCAACTGTCAGGTTCAACATCATCAGCAATTTAGAATATTTAAATTTAAAATTAATAAATTAGAAACTGACCAACATCGCTACCAAGCAATTCCGAATATTTCAATCTAAAATTATTAAATTTAAAATTGACTATCAAGGCTTGCAATATGAACATTTTTCATTTTGAAAGACTTAATAGTGAAATTGTGCTGATATTTTCAATATTTGAAATGAAAACTACAACATTGTGAAATTAAAAATTGGAAACCTCAAAAAATCAAAAAATTTCATACCAAATATTTGCGAATGTAAGTTTTAGAAGCCAAAAAACTTTTAAATGTCTTATAATTGCGCATTCAAGACCATAGTTTTGAATTTAAAGTATAGAAATTGAAAATATAATATGTAAATACTATTAATAAGTATCACATCATCTAGTATCAAGTTGTATTCAAAGTGATTGGATAGATTTTTCTAAACTAATAAATAAAGTTTCTGTAAAAGAAAAACCAGTGTCACTTTCACCATTTATATATTTGAAATTAAAAACCTTTCAAGTTTAATCATTCTAAAAACGTTGAAATTTATGGTTTCGAATTGGAAGCATTACAAATGAATGAATTGAAACTTGAAACGTTAAAAATGAAGCAATAACATTTCGATAAAAAATTTAACTATTATTCCTAATCAGGATCGTGAAACTAAGTCATTTAAATTTGAGCATTCTCAAATTTCTAAAGACGATTTTTTTTAATTCACTCATTTTAATACAAAGTAGAAAATTAATATGTTGAAAATGAATGATAAAGAATTTTCATGCGATAGAAACAACTTAAGATTGAGGACAATTTGTTAACGTGTCAAACTTCAATGTGTTTAAAATAAATTAATCTTAGATTATTATATAAAATAAATAACAATAATAATCTCTACTTTCAATCTAATAGTTATTTGAAGAATTAAAAAAATATACAAGAGACGCGGAAGCAATTCAATGACTATTTTTGCCATAGACATTGATATAGGAGAGAAAGACCACGATTACATAATTTAATATTCTCTTATTTTTTCAATGGTTCTCTAAAGAAATGCGAGAATATGATAGTGAACAGTAAACCCACAACCGCAACTGATGAAATGAACCTGCTTGTTTCAATCACTCTTTCCATCCAATTAAAGTCCTCATTACAAGTGTCGATATATAAACGAGAATAATGACTGGTATTCATCGCACTGATCGAAGGTAGATTAATTGTAAATTTACTTAATCGAAATTAATTATCAGGCAGACGGATCCTCCTTTCCGATAATTCATCGATGCAGTATAGGTAAAAGCTGAGAGAAAATGAGATATAAGAGGCCTGAACCTCACACCATAAATTGGTCCCACCTATGAACATTTTCGTTTTACAGCTCATAACGAGACGATTACTCGCATAATACATCCAAATTCCGGATTTCACAAGTCACAGATCCACAAGATAAGGGTTTCTCTGTAATGATTTATTCGCGTTTTTTTTTTAATTTTTCTTGTTCCCGATTTTGATCGCGGCAGATGAAATTGCGAAATGAGAGGCGTTGTCTTGGTAAATTATAATGTAAAAGGAGGCGGATGAAAGAGAAATGGACTTTTAATTAACTTGCATTTTTGCGGAATACAAGAAACAGCACCTGAATTTTATTGTACAAATATTAATGATTGATGATTAAAATTATTAAAGTTGTTATGGTACTTCAGATAATTTGTGAGGCGAAAATTATACTTGAGCTTCTATGTGGCCGTGCATAAATAATGTAGTCTTGAGGGGGGGGGTCAACAATTTTTTCATGTTGTATTATATGGGGGAGGGGTCATGGTCAAAACCATTTCTTACGTAAGAGGCCGTCCATATAAACTACGTTACCAATTTGGGGCTATTTTTGATCCCCTCAGCCCCCCTCGTTGATAACCGGAGTTTCATATTGCCCCCCCCCCACCCGAAAGTAACGCAGTCGTAGGAGAAACACGGATTTCACTTTTATTCTGCATTTTTTCGCGTTTCTAGTGAGTTCAGTTGCCAAAATGCACTTAAAACATGGTATATAGGGTATATAGTATATAGGGTACCAAAAAAGATGGATTTTCGAGCCAAAAAGACGAATTTTGTCAAAGACAGATCAATTTTTAACAAAATTCGTGCATTTTCAACACAATTTTTGAACTTTGAAGCTAAAAAGACAAATCATCTACAAACAAGTTAAATTTTCAACTAGAAAATATGATTTTTCAAAAAAGCAACTGTTCTACTGAATAGTTAGATTTTCAAATGAATATTTAAATTTTTACCCAAATGGTTGGAATTCCAACGAAGATTTTATCCTCACAAAAAAAGATTTCAACCAAATACACGAATTTTCCACAGAATAGTTAAATTTTCAAACAAACAGACAAATTTTTAACTATAATCGTCAACAAAAAAATGAATTTGTAACAAAAGAGTTCAAAATCAAATCAAATGATTTGATTTATAACTGAAAAAATTATTTATTAATTAATTAAGATCAATTTTCTATCCAAAAAGACAAATTGTCAACAAAAAAGTTATTTTTTAATGCTAAAAAGTTAAGTGTCTTAGAAAATAGGTCAGAAAACAGCCGAATTTTCAACCAAGTTGTTGAATTCTCAACGAAAAATGTAGATAGTTGATACTTCATCAAAAAAGGATTGTAATTTCAAATCAAAAACAGTTGAATTCGACCAAGAAAGGAATTTTCTAGCAAATACATACATTTTTAAGTAAATGGCTCAATTTTCTACTAAGGAAGATTTTTCAATCGAGGAAAAAGAAATTCAACAAAAGTGTTAAAATTTAGAGATAAAATGACGAATTTCATAGGAAAAAGTTGAATTTTCAATCCGCAAATATGAGTTTTCAACAAAAAAGTTAATTTTTAACAAATTAATTGATTTTTCAAGCCAGAAAGACGAATTTTCTATCAAACCATTGATTTTTCAGCCCAAAAATATGAATATTTGACAAGAAATTTAATTTTCAACCAAATAGTTAAATTCTTCACAACATTTTTCAATTTTCAAGCCAAAAATATGAATTTTCAACGAAAAATGTAGATAGTTGATATTTCAGCAAAAAATATTTCAATTTTAAATTAAAAGTAGTGTAACTAAAAAAGACGAATTTTCAGTCAAAAAAGTACATTTTCAACAAAATAGTTGAATTTTTTACAAAATTGTTGAATTTTCAAGTCAAAAAGATGAATGTTTAACGAAGCAGGTAGATATATAGTGAATATTTCAACCAAAAAAATTTGAATTTTGAATAAAAAACAGATGAATTAAAAAAAAATGAATTTTCAAACAAATACATAATGCCAAGAAAAATTAATGAAAATTGTTGAATTTTAAAAACAAAAAGATGAATTTTTAACAAAACAGTTGAATTTCCAACCCATAAATATTAACTTTCAAGAAAGCAATTAATTTTCAGGTAAATAATTAAATTTTGTACTTAATTGATGCATTTTCAGAATAAAAAGATGAATTTTAAACAAAAAATGTAATCGTAGATATTTCAACTATCTAATATTTCATTCAAATTTAAAAGCAGTGAAACTAAAAATGACGAATTTTCAACAAAGCAGTTGAATTTAAAAAAAAACAGTTTGGTTCTTTTAAATGGGTACACTTTTCGATTTCGGACTATAACTTGTTTTGTCTCTGCTTTTAGCTCATATTATCACTTTTAATATAATAATTATGAAGTTGCACTTGTCATAAGGTATATAAATAAATAAAGAATATATTTCTTGCAATTATTTAATCTTTGTGGAATCATTTGCATTAAAAACATTCAAGAAGAAAAAAGTACGCCGGACGGGCGGACACCCGACCGAAACTATAAATATGCCAGACAAGGAAAAATCCGCTCTCATCTAAACAATTTGTTTGGTCTCTTAAATTGAATCTCATTTAAGTTTAACCTAAAATAAAACTGGTTTTGCTGATCATATAAAGAAGTGCGATAATAGGAAGAACAATTTAAATTTCTCGCCTGTTCACAGTGAAAACTGTACCGCATTTTATCAAGATCCGTCTTATATAAGTTTCATACTCGTACAACCGGATTGCATTCATGCACTCGTTCCACCGCATCGATGCTTATATGACGTGGCGTGTGCCACACACCGAAATAGCATCTGCAATTTTCTTTTAGTAATTTTTTTTCCAGTGCAAATTTATTTCGCATTTCCAGCATTCAATTTATTATTTGTTGAGAAGCCGCCAGAAGCATTAAAAAAAATTATGATGTAACCTGGCGCATTCTTCGCAAGGTCTCTTGAGAAAGAGAGGTCACAAGACGAGACATTGATCCCATTATTGTCAGTAAAATGTCTCTATTAAAAACATTTTTTGCAGTTTCAATTTTTTAAATATTTCTTTTTTATGCTTAAAATACTATTAGATGAAACCCATGATCAGGGTGTCTACCTGACCGGAAAATCAGCAAAACCGGGAAATGACCGGGAATCTGATTCAGTGACCGGGATTTTTCTTTTGATTTTTCTCCCGAATGTACTAATATGCAAATTAAAAATGATTTCAAATATATTATTACTCTAATTTCATGAAGAATTTTGATTTGACTTGGAAACGAGAATTTTTTACTTGGGATGGGAATTTTCTGAAAGTATTGAAATGGGAAATTTGGTAAATAAATAAAATTCTGACGACTTTTCTACGAAATACTTGAATTTTAAACTAAATAGTTCCATTGTTGGATAAAAAAAAGAATGAAAAAAAAATTATTTTGAATAAAATAGTTTAATTTCCTACCAAAGAAATAAAATTTTACCAAAATTATGAATCTTCAGTCAAAAAGAATAATTTTTAAGAAATCGGTTCAACTTTCAACGATGTAGTTAAATTTTTAAACTAGAGATATGAATTTTCAACAAAAAAGGTAAAAGAAAATCTTGATATTTCAAAATAAACAGATTTTAATTTGGAATCAAAAGCAGTTAAATTTAACCACAAAAAACCGCTTAGATGCATTTTTGAATAGAAAGCTTGTTTTTTCACCAAAGCAGACAAATGTTTACAAAATACGTCAACTGTTAACCAGACAGTTAAATTTTCAATTAAATTTTGAACTAAAGTTAGAAATAAAGTCGCAGACGTGAATCTTAGGTAAGAAATGGTATCGATCACGGAGCACTTTGGAGCTGAGAACATTTTTCAAACAACATTTTTTTAATTATATTGTGTAATTAATGTTAGATTTAGTAACACTAAGAAAAAAGCTTTTGAAAGTATTCACGCTACAAAATTATTTGTAGCAATCCTGGAGCATTTTTCATATTCTTCTATATCTAAGGCTTTTTATTTAGTGAAATAATAAAAACCTAAATAAAAACAATGCGAAATTATTAAATTTTCAAATTCAATTTGATATCAAAACGTTAAAATATTATATTATATTTGCTGATTTTGGTTATTATATATTTTAGCATAAACTGAAATTATTCGTCTAAAAACCTTTTTGTTTCTTACCTTTTTGGCACAAATTGTTCATGACTGTAATAGTTCATTATGGGTTTTTTTCTGAAGAAAATCCAAAGTTTAGGTTACGTCCATGGATGTTACTTCAATGGACAACACAAAAAGCCTTGCTAAAGTTTTAAAATAGGAGGGATCGAAAAATCCTTTGGCAAATTGTTTTATCCCCCTCTGATTTATATTTTTATACTAATTAAAATACGCAACATTTCCTTGAACTTTTATTTAGTTTGTAACGACAATTTCTTAATTTTTTTCTTCAAAATTACCCTCAACATCAAACCCAAAAAGCTATTCCTAGTAAGTTATCGAATAATAGCCATTTATGTATCAACGTAACCACTGAAAGATTTTCGTGGACATCCATATTTCTGTATATATTGTTATCTATATTGCACCTAAATTAAAATATCAGCAATGAAAATTGTAACTTTTGGGAAAATTTTTCAGACCATTAAGCATAAATTTTAAAATAGTTTATTACATGTTTCATTTTGGACTGTAAACTATGCCTCGGGCATGTGTGGACAATATCCATACATGTCCACAATGTTTTTAAAGCTTAATACCTTCTTTATTTTCGACTTGAAATGAAAAAGCAAAGGCATTATTTTTGGTAATTTTCACTGCAAAGTGAATGGTGAAATTTGATTTTTAGAAAAGTTAATCTTATTAGGCGTTTTTCGCAATAATATAATCTTTTATATATCAATCAATGCATTTGATTTATCCTTTAGATGGAAAATTTCTAGACAAATGCATTGACCTATAATAAAGTGCCTTCTGATGTTCTAGAACATAACATATGAATTCAAAATCTTAAATGTTATATTTTAAATCATAACATATGGCTGCCTCTACTTTAAACAATAGTAGTCTTCTTTTGGCATCTTAAAGATAATTTAAAGTATAAATTAAAATTTGAATCCGTCTAGAAAATTTCGATCTGAAGGAAGACTCAAATGCATTAATTAATGTATAAAAAATCTTACACTGTAAAAAAAAGTATTATTTTAGGGCTAGTTTCGGGTATTACAATAAAATTCAGGAAAAACAATCTCGAGTGGTACTCAAATTATACCACTGACGGTAACCCAGATTCATTTGTTTTACATTGAAAATAACAGCATGAAGTGATCCTATTCAAAAACAGAACACCAAAAAAATGATACCGTAAAAAAAGAGATCTCTAATTTTTACAGTGTATTATTGCGAGAAACAACCATTAGAATTAATTTTTCTAAAAATCTAATTTATCTGTTAAATTTGTGGTAAAAAATCAAGTTAATAATCCCTTCTATGTTTTTTTGTAATGTCAAAAATAAGGAAAATATTAAGCTTTAAAAGCTCTAAAGCCGATAAAGGAGTATTAGGTATTGTTGGTGTTAGCTCAAATCTGTCCATCATTCTTTCATCAAAAGAAACAAATATTGTTGAGAGCACCTTTAATTTTATGCTTTTACTATTATTTATCGACTACCCTCTTGAATATGCTACAAAGCTATTTGTTGGGCACTTATTGTTATTTTATTGTTATTTGAGATAACAAAATTAAGTTTTTCACTACATTCAGAAAAATTGTTGTTTAAATCAAACAAAATCTTTTTTTGGTATAGGGACAAACAAAGTCTTTCTTTGGTATAGCGTAAAAAAAAAAATTTGATTGATCAAAACAAATATTTGTTTGATTTATTGTCAATCTAATGTTGTTCGAATCAGAAATTGTTCTAAGTATATAGATCATGACAAAAGACACTAAAAGAAAGATTCATGCCGATTTTTTGTTAACAATAAAATCAACAGTTTGATCATCAGATACTGTCTCCAATCCAGTGTATACAGTTGGGAACCATTTGGCGTTAAAATAATTTTTAAAGTCCCAAATGTGACTTAATGGAAATGATACTTAAAAACAAATGGACCATCATTTTCCAGATAAAGTAAAGCTTAAAGTAAACGGTGGAATTAAAATACTACAATTCGTATGATTGCTCAAGTCTTGAGAAGAATGCTCACCGGCGATTATGAGTCATGATTCGGATTTTGTAATAGCTTGCATGTAAGTGCCATTATCTGCACATATGTAATATACATTTATTGTATACCTATATACATACACGAACACGTATGTGATCATATGGTGCTAAACGAGCAAGATACGCAACCCGTTACGAGAACGGTCAGCCGTGAAATAATAAAAACAAGCTCATTGCTAATTCTAGTGAATTCATTTACGTCGATAACTGCAATTAAACGTAGATGAGTATTAGTAGATGAATACACAAAGAACTGTGAAAGACGTATATTTAAATGATCAAACCTTATTTTCCTCAAAGCACAATCCCTTCACTTTCAATAGAGCAAGTCTCGTTGTTACAAAAAAAATATTACTGGATATATCGTATTGTATGAAAAAATAGCGCGCTTATTACACGCTTCTCATTTTGATTGCCTTATTATCGAGCTAATTAACAAAGTAAAATATACGCTTCAATTTAAAGTACTGTAAAATATAATTAATAAGCATCAATTAAAATGAATATTCAAATAGCTACATCGGATTTAATACAATTTTAATGTAATTTTATGCTGCGTCAAGTCCTACTGAACAATTGGGGGATTTGGAAAAGGGGATGGACTAGTTGTCCCGAAATTTCGACACAACTAGCCAAACTTATGAAAAATACTTATTGAATACTCGTCCCAAATTTCGGGAGGACGAGACACTTTATTAATTTTATTTTAATGTTAATTTAAATTTCGCTCAGAGAAAAAGTTGTCTTGAAAGAAAAGCATCGTCCTCTTGCCTGTTTTGTTTAGTAACCACTTAGATATATTTTTTAAAAGAACAGAATTATTTGGCTGCAAGATTAGGTGAACTTTTTGGCAAAAGGCTTATGTTGGCTGCAAAAAAGATTCTGTTCGAGACAAAGGAAATTTCTTTTAACCTTCAATTTAAGAGAAAATTCCATTTGTGTCGAAAAGCATCCTTCTGACACAAGAGGACATTTCTCTGAGTGTTTGGTTGTAATTTAAATTTAAATTCAAATTTTGATTGTAATTTTAGTTTTAGTCTTAATCGGCTGTCAGTAATTTGTAACTTTCATTAAAATATAAGATTTTGTCCCAGCAGGAATTCGAAGCAATAAAAAAAATTATTAAGTCAATGAGGGATTTTATATCGTGAAAAGATGTTCTTAAAAGATATTCTGAAATTTTGAGTCTTACTAATGTCTTACATATTCCATACTAATGCACTTCGAAGATCTTCACAATTGAAAATCTGCCAAATTGTCTAGTTTTGAATGTTATTAGTTTAAAATCATAATATTTTGAACATCTTCTAGAAATAGATCTATCTTGAAGATTTGCAAATTCAGATCCTTTCAGTTTGTAATATGTATAATTCAAAATGATGTAGCTTTGAACGATTTTTCTAAATTGTTTAATTTTGAAAGTTTACAATTGAAAAATCTTCAATTTTAGAATCTTTAAATAAAAATTCTTAAATTTTCATGATTTTTAAGATGAAAAGTCAAGTTTTCAAACCCAAATCTTCTAAATTGAAGAAATTTCGAATGTAAATCATCAAAGTTACAATATTTTTAATTATAAATTGTCAACGTTAAAAACTCTCAAATTCTAAAGACTTACAATATAAAGCTCTGCAATCTTTAAGAGTTACAATTGAAAATTCTTGAATTTTTAAAATACAGAATTACAAATAATTTTATTTTCAAGATTTGTATTCTAAAGATATGTATTTTGAAAAAAAATTTTGGAACAGTTCAATTTTGAAGATTTACAATATTGCAAATTCTTCAATTTTCAGAATTTAACATTCTTCAATTTTGAAGATCTACAATTGAGTCAAGTATTCAATTGTAAATATTCCGAACTGAAGAAAGTTCAAATATAAATAATAAAAATTACAGCTTTTTCATTTGTGAAACTTAAAACTTGCACAATCTGTAATTATACATTTTCAAAAATAAAGCCTATTTAATTTTGAAGCATAACAAATAAAAAATCTCAACATTTAAAGAGTTACAATTAAAAAATCCTGAATTTTAGAGGTGTAGAAATAAAAATTCCTAAAATTTTGATGATTTTGGAAATCAATAGTCAAGTTTTTCATTTCAAATCTACCAAATTCAAGAAATTTTCAATGTAAAACATTAAAACTATAAAAATTTTAATTGTAAAACTTAAAACTTGCAAAAATTTTCAATTGCAAATTTTCGAAATTAAATACTCTTCAGTTTTAAGGATTTACTGTTCCAAGTGCTACAATTTGGAAGAGATACAATTAAAAAGCCTCGCATTTTTAAGATGTATAAATAAATTATTTTTAATTTTGATGATTTCGGTGATTTTGAAAATCAAAAGTCAATTTTTTCACTTCTAAATCTTCCAAATTGAAAATCATTCAAACTGCAGAATTTTTAATTCTGAAGCTTAAAACTTGTATAATTTTTTATTGAAAAACTTAAAACTTTAAAATTTTGAATTTGAATTGTAGAGATTCACAATTCAAAGTTCTACAATTTTGAACAGTTACGATTCAAAATTGTACAAATTTCAAGATGTATCAATAAAAGTTCTTAAATTTGGATGAAACAAAAGTCAAGTTTTCAATTCTAATCTTCCAAATTGAAGAAATTATGAATGTAAACCATTGAAATTACAGAACTTTTAATAATTAAACTTAAAACTGGCATTATTTTTAATTGTACATTTTCAAAAATAAAAACTCTTTAATTTTGAAGAATAACAATTTAAATGTCTACAAGTTTGGAAAATTACGATTGAAATTTTGTTTATTTGAACGATTTGCAGTTTAAAATTCTGCAATTTTTAAGATTTCTACATAAAAATTCTTTAATTGTAATGTGTTTGAAGATCAAAAGTCAAGAGTTTTCAATTCTAAATCTTCTGAATTGAGGAAATTTATAATAACACGCATGAAAATTACAGAATTTTTCATTGTAAAACACAAAACGTGCATAATTTTCTAATGTAATTTAAAATTCTTCACTTTTGAATATTTATTGAATATATATCATGGAAAATGATGCCATTTTGAAAGCTTTATTTGAATAGTTCAATTTATAAAATTTAAAATCGAAATTTATTCGATTTTATAGACTTACGATTGCATACTCTTCAATTTTGAACAGTAACTATGATAGTCTAGATTTATTTTTTGGAAATTCTTATAATTTGTTTACAGAAAACGAATCAAGAAACAAAATCACGCGATAAGTGAGCAAAAATAGGAGCTTCAATGTGGACAAGTGAATGAATATATAATTACATATATTTGTCCAAAAGTTATAACATTTTTACTCGAATTCTTATTTTTAAATTGTATTATAACTGAAAATTGAAATTGCATTACGCTTCGAGGATTATACATTTTCTCATATTTAAAATAGATTTTTTAGAGGTAAAAGAGGTAAATAAAAGGAGTGCAAGTAACACTTTAACTAATGGATCTACAATTGAAATTAAACGACTGATGCAAACATTTATCTCCTTTCACATGTGCTAAAATAAAGTCAGGTTGGGAAAATAGTTTCAGGTAATGATTATGAAAAGGCAGTACGTGCCGACAATTTTTTTTTCTTTTCTTTATATGACGTTACCTATTTCTACTTATTCTTTTCTGCCGCAGTACTGTGCGTATTAAGCGTATATATAGATTTAAAAGTGAAGCACTACATATGTACTTTGGATGCACAATCGAGCGTGAAAATTGTGAAATAATTTTTTTTTCAACACCTTGACTAAAAGCGTTTGAAAGTATAATATTGTGTAGATCACAAAAAATGTTTAATTGTATTTCAAATTTTGATTAAGTGAATTTGGCAAAAATAAATTCCCTACTTGACCTTTATCTCAATTTAAATAAAACATTTTCTTGATCCCACTTTGATTTTTGTGCAATTACATAATTTATTTATTTTATTAAAATTTTAACTCTGCAGAATTTTGTAATTAACTTATATTCACCTGAAACAAGTTTCATCACATGATTACTAGTTTTTACATGTTGTAATTTTCAACGTGACAAACACAATGACAATTATTATAAACATTGCTTAAAAACTGGTTTTAAAACCTGGATCTGTTTACTCAAGATGTCTCATGATATCTCACTTTCTTTTTTTCTTACGATAATCCAGTGGTTTTTTTATTTAACATTTAGGTGTGATCCCAATTTGGTGTTTTTTTCATCTTTTATCAAATAACACAGACTGAATTTTCCAATTTTAACCCTACAATTTTTTTAAAGTTTTTAATTACTTCTTATTAATTCTCACTGTGCAAATCTTAGTCACAAAAGTATATCAGATTCATTTAAATTAATGCCTGTGAATTTTTGTTTACGTTTACAGAAGGCGATTAAAATTCCAATGCATAAAATTCTTCTCCAGGTCAATACACCCTTTCGCGAAAAATATAATTTACTACCGCTACTCCTCACCATGTACTTTTACGTTGAAGCGATGCGAATCCATAAATCAAAAACACCAGCAGCATCCGTGAATCTTCCATGCGAAAGATGTCAGAAAAAAATACAGAAGAAAAATTACATCGACCAATTTACATAATAAAAAGGCTATCATGCAGATTTGAGTAATTAGTCAAATATGTAAATTTAGGTAAACCCTTCATGAAAATTTGTTTTAAAATCCGTAATCGAATAATCAAGACCACTACCTAGACAACAAGTTTTTTGCGCTTCCGTATTCGGCGCTTTTTACCTAAGATATTCAATTTTTATGTTTATTTTCAAACCTCCCACACTAAAAATTTTTCAAAGAATTGGATTTCGATTTTGAAAGTTTGCAATTTTTTTATTTCCATTTCGTACCGTTTTTAAACTGGGTTTTCAAACCTTGAAAAGTTTCCACAGTTGATTTCCATGAACATCTTTTTAAACGCTGATTTTTAATGATTTGAATTATAGAAATAAGTCCTGATTCGAATTTAGAGAGTGGATTTAATTTTTAATTATCATTCTTACCGCTTTTGAATTCAGATTAATATTTTATTTCAAAATTTTGAAAATTTAAATTTGATTTGAATATGGTGTCAAATTTAGATTTTATTTTAAGGGATGGCATAGTTTTGTCAAATTTTCAGTTTCGTATGTGGAAAAATGCCGAAAAAATAATTACTGAAACAGAATTATTTCAAAAAATGAAAATTCTCAAAAGAAAATAAAACTACCGGAAATGTTTATTCTCAAAATTTTAAATCCCGAATTTTCAAATTATCGAAATTATCGAATTCTCGAAAATAGCACAATTGAAACTTTTTTAATTCTCAAAAATATTCAATTGCCAAATTTTCAAATTGCCGAAAAAAAATATTTAATAGTACACTTGAGAATAAATACCCCATAAAAAAAGATTATTCTTACAGAAAGAAAACTATTGAATATTTCTTTATTTGCGGAAATTTGAAAATTTGGCAATTTACCATTTTATAGAATTTGAAAGTTCGGTAATTTACTATTTCCGAAATTTCATGTATACACAATTATATCAAATTGATTAAAATCTACCCAGAAGGTATGATTTCCATATCAACTTATTGTTTCATCTTATGTTTCGATATAGAAAAAATTATACTTTTCCGCTGAAGGTAGTTGTGCTGGAAATGAGTTCTCCGAAAAAATACTTTTTCTTTGATTTCAAAAATAAAATATACAAATAAATAAATATGAATAAAAATAAAAATTTATTTCAACAATGTTTTTAGCAATTTATTATTTTAATGATATCGCTTATTACCAATCTTCGAAAAATTATTGAGTATTAATGAATAATGGCTCATTTTTCTAAAAATAACATTTATCGTAAACTCTACTCTTCAATTTCGAAAGAAAATTTTGTTCGAAAGAATTGCTTTAAAGAAAACATTATTTTTAAATCACTACATTTGAAGATTATTTTTTATTTAAAAAATTGGAAAACATACAAATGTAGGAAATGTTTGTCTGATAAAAAGCCACGATTGATAAAAATGTTAACATTATAAAAAAATCAGCAAGAAGCAACAGTAAGGAAAAATTCAATTACAAAAACTATTGTTAAAATAATTTGTTTTTGTAAGTTTCAAACTTTTTTCTTACAAAATATTTTCTCTTTTATAAGATATAACTCGTAATATAATTTCAATTCGTTAAATCGTATAAAACTTTTTTTTGCAGTTGCCTTATTTTTGGCAGGAACAGAGTCAATAAAAGTTTTTCTGGACAAATTACTCTAGAGCTTACAATTTTTATCCGATTTTAGCATCGTTTTTTTTCAAACGGAAGCTAATTAAATTCAAAGGAGATTTGTGAACGCCGATCTTGAATTTTTTCTATTAATTTTTTCTTAACAACAAAGTTGAAATTTTATTTTATTTATTATTTTATGTATGTAATTTCTTTTATTTTATTTATCTAAAACAATATGATATCAGTGAAGTAATAAATTATCTTTACAAATAATATCCAAAGGTTACAATATTCAGAAAAATACAATATTTGAGAAAATTTGGTAATTTTTATATTAACCTATTAAAAAGTGGAAGAGCTACCTCAAAATTAAAAATACTTAGAGAGTGTATTTTACAAATGTTGGTTCAGGATATACGTAAGAACAATGCTTAGTTATTAACTTTTGAAAATCCCAAGTAATTTTTCTTTTTATAAACAAATATATAGAGAAGTTATTTAGAGTTAAATCCGTTCATAAAAATGAAATCTTCCGTTTGAAAATTGACGAAAATCTGTATTTGTTGATAAAATTTATTCAATTAAATAACAAATGATGCCACTAACCGAAGTTTCCTAATAAATAAAGACGTTTCTGAGTCCTGACCCTTTCTGAGGGATTTTTCCAAGTTATTTACAGATAATTCTGTTAAAAAAAATCTGATGGTTGAACGTTAACAAAAATCTATATTTCTTTTTAAAATAATTTAAATAAATAGCCAATATTTTCACCTGATGTAGTCTTCTGATAAATAATGTCCTTTTTGAGTCATTGGCAGTCAATTTTGTAAAAAAAAAACATCCTTTTGTTGACAAGTAGTCAAGTTGAGAATTTGTTTATAAAAACTTTTGAAAAATACAAAATTATTGTTTCATAGTTGTTAAAGTATCATAAGCGAATTATTTTTCTGGGTAATTTAAAAATCATGCCATTAAAAAAAAGAATTCTGCCAGTTGAAGATTGGCGAAAATTTGTATTTGTTTATCAACGTAATTCAAACAATTAGGAACTGGTATTAAATATAGAAAAATCATACATTTTATTTATTTTTGACCAATTTTTTAATCAATTTTGTAAAAATAACGAAGTCTTTAGAGCGCAAAATGGCTAAGATATGCATTTGATTATTAAGTTTGTTTATAACATTACCAATGACTTTGTTCTATAAGGTCATTGTAACAAGGCAATATTTTTAGGTATATCCAAAATTAAAAATTGAAAAATAAAGTTTCCGACTATCTTTAATCTTGAAGTAGCACTTTCGCTCATTAATTTCTTGAAATAAAAAAAAAAAGAAAATGTAATGCTGCAACCTGCTGAATATTATTTATGGGGAAATCACTGATTCTTCATTGATATCATCATGTTTCACATAAATATAAGTGGTTCCAAAAAAATTGGATCGTTTTTCAAAAAAAAAGTTATTGTAAATGTTAACATTGTTCTTGTATAAAAAATTATTTTAAAAAATATTCGAAAATCGGCTCTCACAAAACTTTTTGAAATTAAATTGACTTTCATTTTTGGTTAAATTCTCAAATCGTATCAAGATTGTAAGCTCTAACTCTAGACTAATTTAAAGAAATAAAAATAAATAAAAGCACAAAAATCACGTCTGTTTCTTCGGTTAAATTTTATTTTTGAACCTTCCAAAGTAAAATTTTTTCAAAGAATTGTATTTCGATTTTAAAAATTTTTAAGTTTTTATTCGTATTTAGTATTTCTTTACACATTCAGGTTTCAAAGGTTGAAATTATACGCAAACCGTTTCCTTTATCACGATCACCTTAAATTTCTCTTATTTCATAAGTATTAAAATAGACCCTTTATTCTCACACATTGCATTTTATTTAAAAACACGTATAAAAATAAACTAATTTAAATTCAAAAGAAATTTATTTCAAAATTATTTTTTTTCTATTTCAACATTTTTTTACTTATTAATTTTTTCATTTTTCCTATTCTGACTTTACTGAGAATATACCTATATTCTCATTCATATACTCTGGCATTATGATTTTAGAAAAATTTCAACAATATTTTCTTTTATTCCTAAAAAAATGGACTTCTTAAAAATGAAATATATATATTGTCTTGGCTGCATATTATGTGTATAATAATATTAAATGTATTACAAAAGTTGAGTATTATTTGTATGATTCTATTATTCTTTTTATCTGCAAAGTCAATAAACAAAATTTAGGTTTAAAAGTGGTTAAGCCTAAGTAAACCATTTCCTTTGTAACTCTCACTTTAAATTTCTCTTCTTTCATAAGTATAAAAATACACCCTTTATTCTCATATTTTATTTTATTTGAAAATGCGTGCAAAAATAAACTAATTTAAATTCTGAATAGATTGTTTTTAAAATTAATTTTTTTTTCAAGTTTCATTCGATTGATTTCTATTTCATCTTTTTATTTTTCCTCTACTGACTTTTCTGACAATATAAGTTTCTGGCAATATGATGTTACAACAATTTCAACAATATTTTCTTTTATTCGTAAAAAATCGACTTCTGAACATTGAATATATTTTATTTGGCTGCAGTCACATGTTTATTATGTGTATAATAATATTACATATATTATGAAAGTTTAATATTATTTGTATGATTCTATTATAATTTTTTCTCTAAAGTTGATGAGCAAAATTCCGGTTTCAAATACTGAATCTACGTAAACCATTTCCTTTGTCACAGTCACCTAAGATTTTTTTTCTTTCATAAGTATAAAAATACACCTTTTATTCTCACACATTTCATTTAATTTGAAACCTCATACTAAAGTAAGCTAATTTAAATTCCTAATAGATTGATTTTAAAATTAAAATTTCAAAAAATATACATATTTTTTTTAAGTTTATTAAAATTTTTTTTTTTATTTCTTCTTCACTGACTTTACTAACAATATAAGTTTCTGGCAATATGATTTTACAACAATTTCAACAATATTTTCTTTCATTACCAAAAAATCGACTTCTGAACATTAAATATATATATATATATATATATATATA
>JAABKJ010006269.1:0-22146 GCA_011634705.1 Andricus grossulariae | reverse complement strand
AAAAAAAATTAACAGAAAAAAAACCATTGTGTTAAATAAAATCGAGTGAATTTAGAAGAATTCAGATGAATTTCAAAAAAGTTCAGGAGGCGAAAAGAATTCAGGATAAATTTATGATAATTCAGGGTGAATTCCAAATGAATTCAAATGAATTGCTAACATTTTTTTCAAATCCAAAATATGTCATTAATTTCAGTAAAATTAGAATAGATATAGAAGAATTTAAGAGAATTGAAAAGAATTCGATGAAATTGATACGTGAAAATTAAAAATAATTCACGTAAATCCAACCAAATTTTTTAAATAAAAAAATGCTATTGAATTCAGATAAATGGGAGTGAACAGAAACCTAATAAAATTCAGAAGAATTCAAGGTGAACTTAAAAGTCTTCAGAGTGAATTATAAAAATTTTCAAATCCAAAAAATATCCATAAAATACAGAGAATTTGGAGGAAAACCCCAAAAAATGCATAGTGAATTCGAAAGATTTCAAAGAAATTCAACAGAATTAAAGATCACTAAAGTGATATTTTCATTTTGAAAAGTGTAATAAACAAAAGAAAAAAATTTGCGGGTTATAGTAAATAAATTCAAAATTTTATCGGGCACCTTACTAAGCATATAACAATAGGGTGGTCCAAATTTTTGTTCGAATTTTTATGCATATTCCCTCATGTAATTCCCATAAAAAAATACGTTTTTGTAAATTTTATTTAGAATCCTCAATATTTGGTGAATCGAGTTTGAACTCAATATTTATTAGCTGTAGAATGCGAATGAATAAGTACTTTTTTAATGTAACCCCCATAAATATTTTTTATAGGGTTCAAAAAAACCCCATAGGTGATAAATTGGATTTAGCATTTTTTTGGTCCAATTATGATTTTTCCCGCTTTTTTAAACTTTTTTTGTAATACATAAAATAACACTTGTTTACTGATAATAAAATGTTTATATGGATTGTTTAAACAATCTATTAAAGTTTTTAGAAATTTTCTCTTGGAATAGAGTTAGAAAGTGGCGGCTTTTCCGAATTTTCGAACTTATTTTTAACTTTTCAGTTAGATCAAGGCAATGGTCAATTAAATGTAATAAATATAATTGTTTAAATAATTTAGTATTATTGACAATAATATTCTTGAAGAATAATGCTAGAAAGTTACAGCTTTTTATATGATTTTCCACTTTTAGTCAACTTTTTAATTAGAGTGTTTAATTCAAGTTAACAAAAATTATTCTTTAAACAATTTATCATTATTTTAATAATATTCTCTCTGAACAATGTAAGAAATTTGCAGGTTTTTCTCAAATATTCAACTTTTTGTCTACTTTTCACTTTGAATGTGGTGATTATTAATGAAATTTGACAAAAATAATTGTTTAAACAAATTATTATTGTTCCTAACTATATTATTCTATATTAATGCTAGATATTTGCGGTTTTTTCTAAAAAATTTTTTTTAATGTTTCACTTAGAAGTTGTGGTTTTTCAAGATGTGGGTTCTTCTGAAATTTTGAGCTTTTCTTTGCCTTTTAAGTTAGAAACAAAAAATAATTATTGATATTAATTTAAACAAAAAGACTCTTAGTCACTACTCCAAAGGAAATTCCCATTTAATATGATCCATATAGAAAATTCAAAAAATAAGTCCAATATTTGTTTATTTCGGGAAAAACCGCAACTTTTTTGCATTATTTTAAGAAAATATTACTATAAATATTAATAAATTATTTTAAAAAATACTGCTGTCGAGTTCAATTGATTAATTCCTTGCTCTAGATAGTCTGGATGGAAAATAAAAAAATTCGGAAAATAATTTATTTAAACAATTCATTTAAACGGGGCGACTGAAAAATTTCGAAAAATAAAATTCCCGAATAATGAGATTCCCAAACATTTGATAATATTACGGATTTTGAAAATTTCCGAATAATGGAATTCCCAAACAGTTTATAATATTACGGATCTTGAAAATTCCCGAATAATAAAATTCCCAACAAATGATTGCTGAATTATAAAATATCCAAACTAGAAAATTCCCGAATTTTAACAATTAAAATAATTGTTTATTGAATATTATTCATTCATTAAAAATGCAATCATTGAATATTTTTATCAAACAACATTTTTTTAAATGATTAATTTCTTTTTGAAAATAAAATAACAATAAGGGGCCATCCACAAATTACATAACATTTATGGGTGGCCCCTAATTGAAACAAAATATATTTTTGGATGAAAAATTTTGTTTGAAAATGTGCATAGTATTTTTTGAAAATACAACAAACATTCTCGAAAATCGAATTTTCAATTTAAAACCAAAATTAAAACAAAATTTCGAGATAAATCAGTACTGAATTGAATTCTGCAAAGTTTGAATAGAAAATGTTATAAGGTTCGGCAAAAATTTAGGGATACATTTTTTTTCGTTTGAGACACACATGTCTTAAAAGTTATTTTTTCATACAATTCTTGTATATTTATTGTTATTTCAAATTGATAAAAATATGTTGTTATTGTATTTGCAATATATAGATCATATTAATTGAAAACAATTTTTTAATGCTTCACTTTGGGGAAAAAACGCGCAAAATCGAATTTTTTACCATGTGGTTTTTTTTGAGACCATATAAAACAAACTTATGGGGGTAATATATAACATGTAATTATTTATTTATATATCATAGCTAATTGCCCACTTTCTTTGTATTCGAAGAAGTTTGGAGGCGATATGCATAAAAATTCGAAAAAATATTTTGAAATGCATTTTTGGACCACCCTGATATGACATAGAAAAGTTTAGGCATACATTTTTTTTCATTTGAGGGGCACATGTCTAAAAACTCATTTTTTAATACAATTTTTGTATATGTATTGTTATTTCAAATTATAACAATAATTCTTTTAAACTTTGAACATAAAAAAATGCTTTTTGATCAAAATATGTTGTTATTGTCTTTTTAATAAATAGATCATATTAATTGAAAACAATTTTTTAATGCTTCACTTTGGGGAAAAACGCGCAGAATCCAATTTTTTACTTATGGATTTTTTTGGGACCCTCTAAAACTAACTTATGGGGGTAATATATAACAAGTAATTATTTATTTATAAATTATAGCTAATTGCCCACTTTTTCATATTCGAAGAAGGTTGGAGGCGATATGCATAAAAATTCGAAAAAATATTTTGCAGGTCATTTTTGGACCACCCTAATATAACATAGAAATATATATCAATATTTAAATGCAAAAATTAAAAACTCACATTTCTGTGAGTAAATTCATAACCATCAGGATTTAAGGATGGAATGATATACCAATCCACATTTTTATAAAGATGTTTATTATTTTCTTCCAAAAGCTGCGAAATTGCAAAAAGTGCAGTGGTAGGAGCAATCCACTCTCGTGCATGAATTCCAGCATCAATGAGAATTGCAGGTTTTTTTTTATCTCCACCACTCGAAATTTTTACGCCCTTCATTTCTCGGTGTTCAAAAGAATGACCAATTTTGAATACTGTAACATCTCTAAATTTTTTCGACATTTCTACCAGATATTCGTTTATCTGAAATTTTATGATTGTTCAATAAATTTGCAACATATTTTTTTAAAGAGAAAACATTTAAAATTAATTGCAACCATTAGGTATTCTACTGGTCCTAAATCAATAGCTTTTGAATTTAATTTTCATTTTTTAATTGTGAAAAAATTGCTATTCAGCTCCGCTGGGATACGAACCCAGGTCTCTCAGATTGCCGGTCTGATGCTCTTACCCACTAAGCTACAGAGAGACGAGATTAATTTCTTCAGAGCCACTACAAGTTGAATTACAACCTAATACCTTATACTTGTAAGATTAATTTTTCGAACAGGAAAATTATACATTTTTAATATTATGGTTGTCGAACAGATAAATGTATGAGTGCATCAGACCGGCAATCAGAAAGACCTGGGTTCGAATCCCGATGAAGCTAGAGAGAAATTTTTTCACAACTCAAATATAAAAATCAATATTAAAAAAATATTGATTCTAGACCCATAGAAAAAAAATTAACATCAAATTATTTAATAATATATGAAAAATAATAATAAACAGAGCTTACAACATGGTGTCGTGGGAAGTAATCAAAAGAGTATGAATTATTTAGTTTCGAACTGGTTCGTTTCATTGCTTCTTTTTGAGCCTGAGACTCTGCGTCTACCATTTTTTGGAAATTTTTTATAACAATTTTGTATTTAATACCACGAGAGTCGAGTTGCTTCCTAAAGTCAGAAATTTGGTTTTCGGTGATTAGGACTTGAATATTTTTTGGTGGAAAACGAGAAATTTTGATAAAATCAAAGTCTCTATTTCCCTCGTATTGAAGAACGAAAGTTTCTTGTTTCACATTCTTACAAAAAATTGAGAGCTCTTGCATCCTGAAAAAAAAATAAAAACTTCTTTTAAATTTTTTGTTGAAAACCAAATTGGGTTTTAAGCTCAAGCTTTTTAACATCAATTTTAAATTTTGAACATTTCCAGAAGTAAACACTTTTTATCGGAAAAATCGTAGAAAATATTATTCTGATTAGGAAACATTTATGCATTTTGATAATTTTAATTTAATAATTTTGAATTTGTAACTAAAGAGTTTCATTTTCAACCAAGAAAGATTTTTTAGAAAAACAAATCTTTTACAAAATCTTGAGTTTTCAATTCATAGAGACGAATTTTTTAGAAAAAAAGTTGAATTTACAACTTAAAAATATGAATTTTCTAACCAAATAATTAAATTTTCAAATAAAAGAGACGAGTTTTTAATAATATGTGTGATTTTTCAACTGAAAAAGGTTAATTTTGTAACATAAATGGTATAGCTACATTTTTAGTGAAAAAATTCACTTTCAAAAAGAAAAAAACTAATTTTCAACAAAATTTGTTTAATTTTTAACCCATAAGATGAATTTTCTTCATAAATGGAATACCTAAATGTTGAGTGAAAAAAAATCATTTTCAAAAAGAACAAAATGAATATTCAACAAAATTTGTTTAATTTTTAACCCATAAGATGAATTTTTCACCCTAAAAACAAACAAATTTTCCACAAAAGGAATGAATTTTTAACTGAAATAGATAAATTTTCAATAACAAATAAAATAGATGAATTATCAACTAAAAAAGATCAATTTTTACAAAAAATAGAATAGTTTAATGTTCAGTCAGAGAAATAAGTTTTCAAGCAAACAAAATAAATTTTTAGAGAAATTGGTTGATCAATTAATTAATTAACCAAACACGAAATACAGTTAAATTTTCAGTCGAAAAATTAATTTTTAATTTAAAAAAGCTAATTTTCGAGTCGAAGAAATGAATTTCGAACAAAAATTATTAATTTTTAACAAAATAAATGAATTTCCAATGAAAAATCACATAAAAGATTAATGTTTCACAACAAAAGACAAAGTTTCAACAAAATATCAATTTTTTCCGTTTACATTTTATTTTTGGTAAAAAATTGGACTATTTTATTGAAAATTTAATTATTTTATTGAAAATGCAACTATTTTGTTAAAAATTCATTTTTTTTGTAAAAAATTATTTTTTTTTCAAAAATTCAACAACTTGGTTGAAACTTGAACTGCTTTGTTAAAAATTTGTCTTTTTGATTGAAGATTTATCCCTTTGGTTCAAAATATAACTCTTTTGTTGAAATATCTTGTTTTTCTGCAGAAAATTAATCTCATTTTTTTTTTAATTAATCTGTTTTGCCGTGGAGTCAAGTATTTTTTCAAAATTCTTTTTTGGTTTACTTTAAGTGGTCGAAAATTTGTTGTTTTTTTTGTTGTTAAAAATTAATTTTTCAAACTGAAAATGTAATTATTCAATTTTTTACTTGACTATCTTTTAGTTTTCAGCTTGAAATTTAACTATTTATTAAAAAGTTTAACTATTCAATTAAAAAATTAACTAGTTAGTAAAAAATTTGTTTTTCGTTGAAAATTATTATTTTAAGCTGAAAATGTAACTATTGGATTTTTGGATGAAAAGTTATCTTTTTTAGTTGAACACTAATCCTTCTTAGTTAGAAATTTAACTCTAATGTTAAAAATTGAAATATTTATTTCGGAAATTAACTTTTTTGTGGAAAATCACATTTTTCGTTGAAAATTCATAGTATCGCGTAAAAAATTGAACTTTTTTGTGGAAAATTCGCCCTTTTATGTAGAAAATTAATCTTATTTCTTTAAATTTATCTTTTTGGATGCGCATTCAAGTATTTTTAAAAAAATTCTTTTTTCGTTCATTTTTGTTAAGAAATAATTTTCCAAACTGAAAATGTAATCATTTCATTTTTGGCTTGACTTATATTTTTGTTTTCCGTTTAAAATGCAACTATTTGATTGAAGATGCAACTATTTTGGTAGAAAATTCAACTATTTATTTAAAAATTTAACTATTTACTTTAAAAATTACGTATTTGATAAAAAATTTGTTTTTTTGTAGAAAATTAATGTTTTACGCTGAAAATGTAACTATTGCATTTTTGGATAAAAACTTATCGTTCACACTTAAAAACTGATCCTTCTTAGTTAAAAATTCGACTATTATGTTAACAATTAAAATATTCATTTGAAAAATTAACTTTTTTGTGTAAAATTGCATTTTTTGTTGGAAATTCCTAGTATCGAGTGAAAAATATATATTTTTTGTGAAAAATTCATATATTTTGTTGAAAAATTGTCTTTTTTTGGTAAAACATTAATTTTCTGGATCAAAAGCTCACCTACTTTGTTAAAAGTTCATTTTTTTGTAGCAATTGAATTATTTCAATCAAAAATTCATGTTTGTTGTTGTTGAAAATTAAACTATTTTGTTGAAAATTCGTCTTTTTTGGGTCATGTTTCAAAATGAAAATGCAGCTATTCCATTTTTTGTTTAAAGTGTATCTTTTTCCGATGGAAATTCAACTATTTAGTTTGAAATTTAAATAATTTATTGAAAAGTCAACTATTTTGGTAGAAAATACAACTATTTGATGTCCGTTTGAACATTTTTACAGTTTTGTGGAAAATTCATATATTTTGTTTAAAATTTAACTCCTTTTTTAAAAATTTATCTTTTTGGTTTTGATTGCATTATTTTACTTAAAAATTTATTTCCTTAGTTAAAAACTTAACTATTTTATTGAAAATTCGTCTTTTTTGGGTCCAAAGTTAATTTAAAAATTAAAAATGCAGTTATTCCATTTTTGGTTTAGAGTGTGCCTTTTTAGATTAAAAGTAAACTATTTTGTAAAAATCTCAACAATTTGGTTAAAACCTCAGCTATTTTAGTAGAAAATACAACTATTTGGTGTGGATTTGAAAATTTAAATGTTCTGTGTAAAATTCATGTATTTTGTTGAAAATTCATCTTTTTGGTTTCAATTTTAACCATTTGTTAAAAATTAATTTTTTCGGTAACAGAATCATAATTTCATTTGAAGATTCATATATTCGGTTGAAAATTGAACTACTTGTTTGAAAATCCATGTTTTTGTATTTGTTTGAAAATTCGCAAAAAAATGAACATTTCAAAATTAGTAACGTAGTTTATGGATGGCCTCTAAGATTTTCTGTAAAATCCATAAAAAATGTTGGAAAATAAACTGAGTTTTTTCTCAGTAAATTCTAGCAAATATATTAAAATTAATATTAGTTTTGAATAAAATTTAAAAAAAGGTCACGGAATATTGAAAACTCACCCATTTAAAGACGGCAGATATTCACCAGTTACAAATGCAAACGCTACAAGAGCAGCAAATAGTAAAAAATTAAAATTCATCTTCTCAAGATACTAAAACCTGGAACAGTGTACATGTTTTTATATGTTTGTTTTTATCTTGACTATAAGCCATATTGCCTGCTAAAAATGTCAGAGACAATTTCCTATCTTCGTTGTAACTGATTTCTGATTTCCATGATGTATTACTTTTAACCCTTTTTTAATAAAATAAAACATTTAAATTAATTTAAAAGTATATTTTTCGTAATTGCATTAATTTTATTTCATTAAAAGCTTCCACGATGTGAATATATCAAGAATCAAAATTTTTGCACGCCAGTATATGATTTATCTCTTAGAACTTAAAACTGATGTTTGATAAAAAAATGTTTTTTACCTTCTCGTCTGTCTGCTAAAATGATAACGTGAATCTATTTAAAGATAGAGAAGTGAAATATTGTACAGTTATAGCCAGCTCTAAAATCCATACATAGACTCAACATTTTTTTAACATTCAGACAATTGAATTATTCTTCCGAATTTTCATTCTTTAATATATTGTATCATATAACTAATAAAAATACATGATCTTATTCATAAAAATATGGGTTTTTTCTCAGAAAAAAAATATTTTTGTAAAAAAATTGGAAAAATTGGAACCAATAATAATAATAGTAGTAGTCACGAGACGGAACACCTTCTTCCTTGAATGTTTGGCCTTGGTTGGTAATTAAAAAATTTTCATAATTTGTGTTAAGCTTTATTACACATTATTTGCATTTCAATAATTTCAATAATTTAATGATTTTGTAAAAGATTCCAAGGGATTGCAAAAGATTGTCGAAGATTTAAAATCATTTTGAGAGATCCAAAGGGGTTTCAATAATTTTATGGAATTTCGAGGAATTTTAACGGCTTTCAAAGATTTTATTGTATTTTAAGAGGTTTAAAGAGATTTGAAAATATTCCTACGGACTTTGAAGATTTCAATGAATTTTAAAGCGGTTTTAAAGATATTTTAAAGATTTCCAGACAACTCGTATAATTTTGAAGTATTTCATGGAATTTGACGGATTTTTACCGATTGGTAAAGATTTTATGGGATTTTGAAGATTCCAAGTGATTTGAAGGATTTTAAAGGATTATAAGGTATTTTCATGTTGAATCTTAAAATATAAAAAAAAAAGTTGGACAAGACAAACAGGAATTCTAGACCAATGTGAAAATCTGCCCCTCCCCCCCCACATACACACACATACATTAATACTCACCTCGTCATCGAGTGAGTGACGCTTACCCGGAAAGAGTTATAGCTTAACGGTATAATTATAATAATAATAATAATAATAATAATAATATAAAAAAAATTTATGGTGTTTTGAAGATTTTAAGAATTTTCGCATTTTTGAAGGGTTCTAAGGAAATTTAAGGGATTTTAATGGATTTCAAGAGATCTAAATGTTTTTCAATAATTTTAATAGATTTCGATGAAGTTTGATGGCTTTCAAAACATTTGAATCGATTTTAATGAATTGTAAGAGATTTAAAAAGATTTGGAAAGACTCCAACATATTTTGAATATTTCAGTAATCGATTTTTAATCGATTTATAGAGATTTGAAGAATATTTCAAGATTTTTAACGATTTGAAGGATTTTAATAGCTTTTAATGTGTTTGAAGGGACTTTAAGGGATTTAAAGAAATTTTAAAAGATCATCCGGGGATTTTAAGAAGAATGTAAAAAATTGCAGGGCATTTCGAATTTTTTAAAAAGATTTTAAAGGATTTATAGAGATTTTAATTTTAAAGTTGAAAGATTTGCCTAAATTCCTAGACAACGGGAATTTTTATAATAATTCGATTATTACATTTGAAGTAATTGATTTACAAATTATTTATAATAATATAGATAAATTATATTAATTAAACTTTTAGCAATAAATTTTTTTTTTCTTTCTTAATGGGATTTGTAGAGATTTCAAGAGTATTTCAAAATTTCAAGCGATTTTAAGAAGAATGTAAAAGATTTCAGAGAATTTCAAAAAATTAAAAGAGATTTTAAAGGATTTTCAGGGATACAATATATTTCACGAGATCTAAATGAGTTTCAATGACATTCGTAGAGATTTTAAGAATATTTCAAAAATTTAAGCGATTTTTAGGATTTTAATAGTTTAAATGGGTTTTAAGAGATTTTAAGGGATTTTAACAATTTTTTTAAAGATTATCTGGGGATTTAATCGAGAATTTAAAAAATGGCAGACCAACTAGAAAATTTGTTGTTCAATTTAAAGGATTTTTAGGGATTTCGACTGATTTGAAGAGATCTAACTGGGTTTCAATGGGATTTGTAGATATTTCAAGAGTATTTCCAGATTTCAAGCGATTTCTAGGATTTTTATAGATTTTAATGGGTTTTAATGGATTTTAAGGGATTTCAAGAAATTTTAAGAGATTATCTGGGGATTTTAATTGGAAAATAAAAAATTTCAAAGCATTTCGATAAATTTAAAATGATCTCAATCAATTTTTATGGATTACAACAGATTTCAAGGTATCTAAATAGGTTTCAAAGACATTTGTAGAGCTTTGAAGAATATTTCAAGATTTCAAGCGATTTGAAGGATTTTAATAGCTTTTAATGGGTTTTAAAGGATTTTAAGGGATTTCAAGAAATTTTGAAAGATTATCTGGGGGTTTTAAGACAAATGCAAAAAATTTCAGATTAGTTCGAACAATTTAAAAAGATTTTAAAGGATTTTCAGGGATTTCAACAGATTTCAAGAGATCTAAATTCGTTTCAATGGGACTTGTGAAGATTTGAAAATTGTTTGGAGATTTTAAGCGATTTTAAGGGTTTTAATAATTTTTAATGGGTTTTAGGAGATTTTAAGGGATTTTCAGAAATTTTAAAAGATTATCTGGGGATTTTAGGAAAAACGTAAAATGTTTCAGAACACTTCGAAACATTTAAAAAGATTTCAAATTAATTTTGGGAATTTCAACAGATTTGAAGAGATCTAAATAGGTGTCAATCAAATTAGTAAAGATTTAAAGAACCTTTCAAGATTTTAAGCGATTTCGAGGATTCTAATAGATTTTAATGGGTTTTAAGGGATATAAAGGGATTTTCAAGGAATTAAAAAAAAAATATCTGACGATTTTAATAAGAATGTAAACAGTTTCAACGCATTTCAAAAAATTGTAGATTTTGATAGATTTGAATAAGGTTTAAGGGATTTCAAGAAATTTTAAAAGATTATCCTGAGATTTTATTAAGAATGTAAAAAATTTCAGAGCATTTCAAAAAATTTTAAAAGATTTCAAAGGATTTATAGGGAGTTTAAAAGATTTTAAGAGATCCAAATGCGTTTCAATAGGATTTGTAGTGATTTCAAGAGTATTTTGAGATTTCCAGCGATTTTTAGTCTTTTAATAGATTCTAATGGGTTTTAAGGGATTTGATCGGATTTGAAGAAATTGGGTTTTTAATAAGAATCTAAAAAATTTTAGAGCATTTCAAAAAAATTTGAAAGATTTTAATTGACTTTTAGGGATTTCAACAGATTTCAAGAGACCTAATATGGGTTTTAATGGGATTTGTAGAGATTTCAAGAGTACTCATAGATTATTCGGATTTTAATAGTGTTTAATAGATTTTGAAGGATTCTAAGAGATTTTAAGAAATTCTAAAAGATTATCTGGGGTTTTTAATAAGAATGTAAACAGTTTCAACGCATTTTAAAAAATTGTAGATTTTGATAGATTTGAATAAGGTTGAAGGGATTTCAAGAAATTTTAAAAGATTATCCTGGGATTTTAATAAGAATCTAAAAATTTTTAGAGCATTTCAAAAAAAATTTAAGAGATTTCAATGGATTTTTAGGGATTTTAACAGATTTCAAGAGATCCAAATGCGCTTCAATTGGATTTCTAGTGATTTCAAGAGTATTTTGAGATTTCCAGCGATTTTGAGTGTTTTAATAGATTCTAATGGGTCTTAAGGGATTTGATCGGATTTCAAGAAATTTTAAAAGATTATCCTGAGATTTTAATAAGAATCTAAAAAATTTCAGAGCATTTCAAAAAAATTTTAAGAGATTTCAATGGATTTTTAGGGATTTCAACAGATTTCAAGAGATCTAAATGGGTTTCAATGGGATTTGTAGAGGTTTCAAGAGTATTTTAAGATTTCGAGCGATTTCAAGGATTTTAATCTGTTTTAAGGGATCTTAAGGGATTTCAAGAAAATTTAAAAGATTATCCTGTGATTTTAATAATAATGTAAAAAATTTCAGAGCCTTTCTAAAAATTTTAAAAGATTTCAATGAATTTTTAGGGATTTCAACAGATTTCAAGAGATCTAAACAGGTGTCAATGGGATTTGTAGAGATTTGAAGAATATTTCAAGCGATTTTGAGGATTTTAGTAGTTTTCAATGGGTTTTAAGGGGTTTTAAGGGATTTCAAATATTTTTAAAGATTATCTAAGGATTTTAAAAAGTACGTAGAAAATTTCAGAGCCTTTCAATTTTTTTTTAAAGATTTCATTAAATTTGTAGGGATTTCAACAGATTTCAAGATATCTAAATAGGTGTCAATGGGATTTGTAGATTTAAAGAATATTTCGAAATTTCAAGCGATTTTAGGGATTTTAGTAGTTTTCAATGGGTTTTGAGGGATTTTAAGGGATTTCGACCAATTTTTAGAGATTAAGGATTTTAAAAAGTACGTAGAAAATTTCAGAGCCTTTAAAAAATTGTTGAAAGATTTCAATGAATTTTTAGGGATTTCCACAAATTTCAAGAGATCTAAATAGGTGTCAATAGGATTTGTAGAAATTTGAAGAACTCTTCAAGATTTTAAGGATTTTGATAGTTTTTATGAGTTTTAAGGGATTTTAAGGGATTTCAAGAGATTTAATAATATTATCTGGGGATTTTATTAAGAATTTAAAAAAATTCAAAGCATTTCAAAATTTTTTTAAAGATTTCAAAGGATTTATATGGATTCCAACAGGTTTCAAGAGATCTAAATAGGTTACAATAGGATTTGTAGAGATTTCAAGAGTATTTTAAGATTTGCACCGATTTCGAGGATTTTATTAGATTTTAATGGGTCTTAAGGGATTTTAAGGGATTTCTAGGAATTTCAATGCTGTCTAAGAGATTTTAATCGATTTCAATAGATTGTAAAGGATTTAAAGAAATTCGGAAAAATTGTCACAGATTTAAGATATTCAAATAATAGATTTCAAGGGATTTTTATGGATTACAAAGGATTATAAGGGATTTTCATGGAATTTTCAAGATTAGAAGCGATTTTGAAGATTTTCACATTTTTTAAGGGGTTTGCAGGGATTTTAAGAAATTCAAAAGCATTTTGAAGGATTTTTGCCGATACCGAAGTATTTTCACGAATTTTGAAGAATATAAGGGGATTTTAATAAGATATAAAAAGATTCCAAGAGATTTTAATGATTTGCAAAGATTTTGAAGGATTTTAAAAGAATTTTAAGGAATTTCAAGAGCTCTAAATGGTTTTTAATAATTTTAATAGATTTCGAAAAAGCTTGATGTCTTTTAAAAAATTTTAATCGATTCTAATAGATTGTAAGAGATTAAAAGAGATTCGGAAAGATTCGAAAATATTTTAAATATTTCATTATTCGATTTTTAATCGATTGGTAGAGATTTGAAGAATATTTCGAGATTCTTAGTAATTTTAATATTTTATAACGGATATCAAGGGATTTGAAGGGATGGTAATGAATTCCATAAGATTATCTAGGAATTTTAATAAGAATGCCAAAAATTGCAGGGGATTCAAGAGATTTAAAAATATTGTAAACGATTTTCAGGGATTTCAACAGATTTCAAGAGATCTAAATGGGTTACAATCATTGTAAAGGATTTCAAGGAATTTCAATGCCTTTTAAGAAATTTTAATCGATTTTAATAGATTGTAAGGGATTTAAAGAGATTCGGAAAGACTGCCACATATTTCAAATATTTCAATAATCAATAAGTAAGGGATTCAAAGAGATTTTAAAAGATTCCCATAGATTTTAAAGATTTCAATAATCGATTTCAAGGAATTTCAAAGATTTCAGAAGATTTAAAAATATTTTCAAAGATTTCAAAGTGTTTTAAGGGATATTACCAGATTCTCAGAGATCTAAATGACTATAAATAATTTTAAGTGATTCTGAGGATTCGAATGGCTTTCAAGAGATTCGCACAGATTTTACAGATTTTATTGAATGAAATGAATTTTAATGAATTTACGAAATTTGAAGGATATTAACCGATCGGTAGAGATTTTAAGGGATTTCAACTGAATAAAAAACATCATGAGGGATTTTTATGGGATTTTCATGGAATTTAACAAATTTTAAGCGATTTTGAGGATTTTCATAGTTTTTAAGGGGAGGTAAGTTATTTGAAGAAATCCCAAAGTATTTTAGAGGATTTCATGCAATACCAAAATATTGACAAGAATCTTGAAGGATATAAGGGATTTTTAATGAGATTGCAAAAAAAGAAATTATTTGTTACAAACAAAAATTCTGGCCAAGTTCTTTCATGAATTTCACTTTCCAAAAATTCAATCTATGACGATGTTGACTCTAATATTTGTAATTACAGTTCATACTAAAAATTTTTATTTACTTATAAATTGACAGGTTTATAAATCTTTATAAACAATTTCCGCATACACAGCAAAAACTCTAAAAGCTTCAAAGGTTTCGAGACCAATAGGCTTTATGAATGAAGGATCTATGACGAAAGAAGTGCCTGGTAATTCTATTGTGAATGAAATATCTGCTTTACCAATAGCCATTGCCCAATCATCACTTCCACCAGCTGCTGGATCTGTAAATTTAAATGCAAAACGCTATATATTTTTGTAATATTTTGAAATTTTATTTTAATATAGTTCTTTAAAATATTTTCATGAATCTTTAATAGATTTCGTTTATTTAAAGAGATTTCAAAAGACTTAAAGATTTTTGAGTATTTGCAAAAATGTCTAGGATGTTTCACAAGATTATAAAAAATTTCAAAAAGATTTTGAAAGATTCCAAAGGATTAGAAATATTTTCGGGGACTTTAAAAGTTTTTAATACATTTTTAATAAATCTGAATTATATGAAGTTATTTCGAAAGGTTCTAAAGATTTTAGAGTACTTTTGAATCTGCGAAGGAATTTCAAAGAGCTTTTAAAAGTTTCAAGGGATTACAAAAATTTCAGAAATTTGAAAGATTTTAAAGAATTTTAAATATTTCAGAAAATACCAAGGAATTTTCAGCAGCCTTACCAATTTGCAGAGATTTCAAAGGTTCAGAAATATTTTTGGGTGTTTTGAAAGATTCCAAGGCATTCTCCAAAGATTTCAAAATTTTCAAGAAATTTCAAAGGACATGAATTATTTTAAAGCATTTTAAAATAATTTCATGGAGTTTTAATTTCAGAAGATATGGAACAATTTTATATGGTCTATAAGATTTTGCGATGTTTTAAAAAAAATCCAACGTATTTCCAAAGGTTTTAAAAAATTTGACAGATTTGAAAAAATGTTGAAGATTTTGAGATACTTTAGATGATTCCAAGAAATTTTCGAAAGCTTCATTAAATTTCAGAGATTTCAAAAGATTTTTATATTTCAGAGTGTTCTAAAAGATTCCAAGGCATTTTCAAAAGATTTTTAAATTTTCAAACAATTTTCAAGGATATGAATGATTTTACGTGAATTGAGAATAATTTGATAAACTTTTAAAGAATATCGGAAAATATAGAACGATTTTAAAGCATACGTTTTTGGAATATTTAAAAAATTTCTAGTGATTTCAAATTAATTTAATCAATTTTAAGGGATTTCAAATAATTCTAAAGTTTTTTCGATATTTTTGAATTTTGCATAATATTTTTGCGAGCTTTTAAAAGTTTAAAGTTATTCCAAATGCTTTCAATCATTTCAAGGTATTTTAAAAATTTCGTAGAATTAAGTAAATTACAAAATTGCAAGGGTCTTCGAATTATTTTAAAGAATTGGAAATATTTTCAGAGATTTCAAGAAAGTTTTGATTGATTTCAATAATTTGCAGTAATTCTAAAATTTGTTCAACATTTAAGTGTATTTTTAAAAATTCCATGAAATTTTCAAAAGCTTCAACATATTTCAAGAGATTTCAAAGGACTTACAATTTTGAAGAGTATTTTTGAAAATTCTAAGGAATTTCCAAGCGCTTTAAAAAAATGCGAGGGACTTCAAAATATTTTCAAGAATTTGAAATACTTTCGGGTATTTCAAAATATTCCAAGGAATATCTTATTTCTTATAATATTTTCAGGGATCCAAATGAATTTTAAATATTTTAGGCTATGGTATAAGATTCCAAGGCAGTTTCAAAATATTTAAAAAACTTTAAGGTACTTATAAGGTTTTAAGGTATTGTACGTGTGGCAGTTCTGATAATAAAAAATAAAAAATGTATAAATTTGAACACAAAATTATTTTATTCCATTTATAAAAGGCTATATTAAAAATGTTACAAAATTATAATTTTGGTCCTCAGATGATAATGGGGAAGGAAAATGAAAAATGAGTGAAGGAAAAATCAGAAAAAAGTCAGGGAATTTTGAAAATGAAATTTCACGGCCACCCTGATTTAAATTTTCAATAATTGGAAAAAAATTTCTGCAAAAAATCCAAAAATTTTCTCTCCCTAATTAAAAAAAAAAACATGCTACAACTTACATAATATCCGTGCAGCACTTCCGATTTTATACTCAGTGCCATGAAGAGCTTTGAGTTTAACTGCAGCTATCACTCCTAATTTTAACTGAAAAATAATTTTTTTACTCATTAAACTATTTCAATAAACTTAATATTCAATGGATGATTTGATTCAATCAATAATTACTTCAATTAAATTAATTAATTTAATTTAATTTAATTTTACTCACTAGTACATCCTCGTTTTTGGGCACTTCAGATTTTGTGTACCCCCATGGATACAACAAATACTAAAAGTAACAAGACTCAACGATTAGAAAATTTACTAATTTCAACATTTGTTCTCAGGAAAAAATAATCATACCTTTCCAAAAGAGTGTAGAGTTAAATAAATCTTGATAGCGCCATTTTTCGAAAGAACAAATTCACGCAAATTTTGAGTTTCCAATTCTGAAAATGGGGCGTTTCCAGCGTAAGTTATATGGCAAGGATGTCTAGATCGTCCAGTCGCTATATATCATAAATAATAATCAAACCAAAATTATTTATTTGAAAAAGAAACAAAACATTTTATTAAAAGAAAAAATGTATTTACGTTTCCATTTATAGCCAAAATTTCTATTCAAATCAACACCTCTGCACTGTCGATGTGAAGTTTTTGACCGATTTTTTCTCCAAAGGCGATCCTATAATGAAGTAACTTAATTTATTTTATTATGAAAAAATGACTCATGAGTTTTCTGAATTCGACATATTATTTCCGAAGTACTTTTTAATGCCTTACACGAATCTGGCTTATATTTGTTGCTATCAGGTCTAGTTTATTCGATATTAAATTTTTAATTTATTCGATATTAAAATTTTAAATCGATCAATCACATTGTTACTTGTTTATGAATTTCACACAGTTCTGAAACAGAAGACGATCAATCACATTTTCATTTTATTTCATAATTTCATGCAGTTCTCAAACATAAGACGTTCAATCACAATGTTACTTGTTTATGAATTTTATATAGTTCTAAAATAAAAGGCGATCAATCAAATTTTCATTTGTTATTTCATTTCATGCAGTTCTAAAACACGGGACGATCGATCGAATTGCGATTTGTTTATGAATTTCATACAGTTCTAAAAGACAAGACGATCAATCACATTGTCATTTGTTTTTGAATTTCATGCAGTTCAAAAACATAAGATGATCACTCACATTGTTATTTGATTTTGAATTTCATGCAGTTCTGAAACATAAGACAATCAATCACATTGTAACTTGCTTATTAATTTCATACAGTTCTAACATAAAAGGCGATCAATCACATTAGTAATTGTTCTTCAATTTGATATAGTTCTACAATATGAGACGATCAATCACATTGTTACTTGTTTATAAATTTCATACAGTTCTAAAACACAAGACGATCAATTACATTGTCATCGGTTTGGAATTTCATGCAGTTATCAAACATAGGATGAACACTCCTATTGTTATTTTCTTTTGAATTTTATGCAGTTCTAAAGCATAGGACGATCAATCAGATTGTTACTTGATTATGAATTTCATATAGTTCTAAAATAAAAGGCGATCAATCACATTATCATTTGTGTTTCAATTTCATGTAGTTCTAAAACATGAGGTGATCAATCACATTATAACTTGTTCATAAATTGCATGCAGGTCTGAAACATAAGACGATCAATCACATTCTTACTTGTTTATCAATTCCATACAATTCTGCGATATGAGGCCATCACTAATTTTGTCATTTTCTTCTGAATTACATGCAGTTTTCAAAGATAGGACCATCAATCACATTTTGGCTTGTTCATAAATATCAAACAGTTCTAAGACATGAGATGAATAAAAACATTCTTACTAGTTTGTGAATTTCATACAGTTGTAAGACATAAAACGTTCGCTCATATTTTATTCTTTCCTGCAATTTGATACAGTTGTGAAATATTATATGATCAATCACGTTGGTACTTGTTTATTAGTTTCATACAGGTTTATAAAAAAATACGATCAATCACATTTTCGGTCGTTTCCGAATTTCATGCAGCTCTAAAACACAAAACTATCACTCCTATTGTCATTTGTTTTTGAATGTCATGTAGTTCTGAAACATAAGACGAACACTAATATTTCATTCGCTTCTGCATTTCATACAATTTCGAAATATAGGACGATCAATCACATTGTTACTGGTTTATGAATTTCATTCAGTTACAAAATACAAGACGATCAATGAAATTGCAACTTGTTTATGAATTTCGTACAGTTCTCAAATACATAACGATCAATCACTTTATGATTTGTTCATGAATTTTATACAGTTCTGAAACACGAAACTATCACTCACTTTGTCATATTTTTCTTAATTTTATCCAGTTCTACAACATAATACGATCAATCACATGCTTACTTGTTTATAAATTTCAGACAGTTCTAAACACAAGAAAATCAATCTCTATGTCATTTTTTCTAAATTTCATGCATTTCAAAAAGATAAGATGATCACTCGCAATGTTATTTGCTTTTGAATTTCATGCAGTTCTGAAACATAAACCGATCAATCACATTGTTAATTCTCTATGAATTTCAAACAGGTTTAAAACATAAGACGATCAATCACATGATTACTTGTTTGTTAATTTCATACAGTTATAAGACGCAGAACAATCAATCAGATTGTCATTCATTGCTGAATATTATGTAGTTCTAAAACATAAAACGTTCACTCACATTTTTATTTGTTTTTGCATTTAATATAGTTCTAAAATAGAAGGCGATCAATCATATTGTCATTTGTTTTTGAATTTCATGCAGTCATAAAATATAAGACGATCACTCATATTTGCTTCTTTTCTGCATTTGATACAGTTGTGAAACATAAGACGATCAATCACATTGTTACTTGTTCATGAGTTTGATACAGTTTTAAAACATAAGACGATCAATCACATTGTCATTTGTTTTTTTAATTTCATGCAGTTCTCAAACATGAGGTGATCAATCAAATTGCAACTTTTTCATGAATTTGATACAGTCCTAAAATACAAGACGATCAATCGATTTATCATTTGTTTATGAATTCCATACAGTTCTGAAACATGAAACTATTACTCAATTTGTCATGTTTTCTGAATTTCATGCAGTTATAAACGTAAGACGATCAATCACATTGTTATTCTGTTACTTTTTTATGAATTTCATACAGTTCTGAAATACAAGACGATCAATCACACTGTCATTTGTTATTGAGTTTTATGCAGATCTAAAGCATAAGATGATCACTCCCATTTTCATCTATTTTTTAATTTCAATCAGTTCTAAAACATATGACCATCAATCACATTGTTCTTGTTTATGAATTTCATTTAGTTCTAAAATAAAAGGCGATCAATTACATTATAAATGGGTTTTCAATGTCATATAGTTCTGAAACATGAGGCGATCAATCACATTGGAACTTGTTTCTGAATTGCATACAGTTCTAAAACATAAGACGATCACTCACTTTGTCATTTGTTTATGAATTAAATGCAGTTTTCAAACATGAGACGATCAATCACATTTTGACTTCCTGATGAATTTCTAACAGTTTTATGATATAAGACAATCAATCACATTGTTACTTGTTTGTAAATTTCATACAGTTATAAGACACAAAACGATCAATCACATTGTCATTTGTTTCTGAATTTCATACAGTTCTAAAAAATAAGACGTTCACTCGCATTTTTATTTGTTTCTGAATATCATATAGTTCTAAAATAAAAAGCGATCAATCATATTGTCATTTGTTCTTGAATTTCGTACAGTTCTAAAACATAAAACGATCACTCATGTTTAATTCTTTTCTGCATTTGATACTGTTGTGAAACATAGGACGATCAATCACATTGTTACGTGTTTACGAATTTTATACACGTTCAAAACATAAGACGATCAATCACATTGTCATTTGTTTCCGAATTTTATGCAGCTCTAAAACATAAAACTATCACTCATATTGTTATTTGTTTTTGAATTTCATGTAGTTCTGAAGCATAAGACGAGCACTCATATTTCATTTGTTTCTGCATTTCATACAGTTTTGAAATACAAGACGTTCAATCACATTGTTACTAGTTTATGAATTTCATACAGTTATAAAAAATAAGACGATCAATAGTATTGTCATTTGTTTCTGAATTTCATGCAGTTCAAAAACACAAGAGGATCACTCACATTTTTATATGTTTCCAAATCAAGCGTTTGATGTTTTATAACTGTACGAAATTCATAAAAAAGTAACAATGTGATTGATCGTCTCAAGTTTCACAACCATATGAAATACAGAAAGGAATAAAATGCTAGTGATCGTTTTATTTTTCAGAACTGCATGAAATTCATTAACAAGTAACAATGTGATTGATCCTCTCATGTTTTACGATTGCACGAAATTCAGAAAAAATGACAATATAATTGATAGCCTTATATTTTAGAACTGTATGAAAATCATAAACAAGGAACAATCTGATTGATCGTCTTATATTTTAGAATTTCATGAAAATCGGAAAAAATGACAATATGATTGATCGCCTTACGTTTTAGAACTGTATGACAATCATAAACAAGTAACAATGTGCTTAATCGTTTTATGTTTTACAACTGTATGAAATTTAAAAACAAATAAAATTTAAGTGATCGTCTTATGTTTCAGAACTGCATGAAATTCAGAAACAAATGAAAATGTGAGTGATCGTCTCATGTTTTGGAACTGTATGAAAATCATGAACAAGTAACAATGTGATTGATCGTCTTATGTTTTACAACTGCATGAAATTTAGAAACGAATAAAATGTGAGTGATTGTCTTATATTTTAGGTATGCATGAAATTCAGAAGCAAATGACAATTTGATCGATCTCTCATGTTTCTCAACTGTATGAAATTTAGAAACGAATAAAATCTTCATGAAAGAAGAAACAAATCGAACTGCAGATTATGTCAACAATGTAAATATATCCTAAATTTATTGAAATTTGAGTGCATTTTTCGCACTTTCTTCAGTTTTTTGAGTATATCCCAGCTGCCGTTATAGATATCGATAAGGAAGACGGTATTAGCAAACTACGTTAAAAATCCCGTCGACGGAAAAACATTTTTCGCTCTAGAAAAAATGGTTAAACAACTCTTTATTGAAATTTTTAATTGAAAATATCTATGAAACTATACCTGGTAGCAACAAATGGAAGCCAGATTCGTGTTTAGCATGGAAAAGTACTTCGAAAATGATATGCATTCAGCGAGGACACAGGTAATTTTTGTTGATTAGTATAACCAAAAAAAAGTAATATAAATGACATACCTTGCCGTGCGTGTATTCGTAACCATCTGGATTCAAAACCGGTATAATGTACCAGTCAACATTTTCATATAAATCTTTGTTTTTTTCTTTTACAAGTTCAGAAATTGTATGAAGGGCCGTTACAGGAGAGATCCACTCGCGAGCGTGAATTCCACCGTCAATTAAAATAGCAGGTTTCGTTTTATTTCCTCCACTTGAAATTTTTACACCGTTGATAGAACGGCCGTCATAGGAATAACCAATCGAGAATAGAGTAACATCTTCATATTTCTTAACCATTTGTTCCATATATTCGTTCATCTA
>JAABKJ010006268.1:0-22147 GCA_011634705.1 Andricus grossulariae | reverse complement strand
GTGGCTATTCGTGTGAAAATAAGTTTGCAAATAAAAAAAGTGTCGGTAAGGTAGGAAGCCGGTCACGTGACCCACTTTTCACATGGCCTTCAAGAACTTTTTTACATTCTCATCCTAATGAGAAGGTATTGATTTTATGTCATTTTGACTTTGGTTTTATGTAAAATTTGACTTAGCCTTATAAAATTTGACTTAGTTTTGAGACCCCCTGAGTCAGAAAAAACGATTTTTACGAAGGTGTATGTCTGTCTGTAGTCTGTAGTCTGTAGTATGTAGTATGTAGTCTGTAGTCTGTAGTCTGTAGTATGTAGTATGTAGTCTGTAGTCTGTAGTCTGTAGTCTGTAGTCTGTAGTTTGTAGTATGTAGTCTGTAGTTTGTAGTATGTAGGCTGTAGTCTGTAGTATGTAGTCTGTAGTCTGTAGTCTGTAGTCTGTAGTCTGTAGTCTGTAGTCTGTAGTCTGTAGTATCGTGTAGGCACAATAACTTTCGTAAGATTGATCAGATTGGATTGTGCTTTGGCACACTTTTTGAAGGCCTAAAAAGAAAAACGACTTTGTTAACCAGCTATTTCGGATACAAATTCAAAAAGTGAACACATTTTGAAAATTTTTCAGACCACTTTTTTCAAGATTTAAAAATTCCATGTCAGGTTATTAGTACTACTCAAAAACACAAGCAATTTATCCGGATGAGACTTTTCGATAAAAAGAAAATGATCAGAGTTATAGCACCTTAAAAATAAAAAAAAAATAAAAACGAAGGAAAATTAACATATTAAGCCGAAAAACGCACGATATGAAAAAAATGTCAGAAGTAGAAAACCGTTTCGTTTTGAGAGCCCTATAAGATTATTATAACAAATTTTCGAATTTTTTCGAAAAATCGAAAATTAAAATTTTGATCACACAAAAAATAATAAAAAATTAAAAATTCCATTTTATGGTCCAAATATGCAAGATACATGTAAAGATGAATCAACAAAAATTGTGTACTTGAAAAAGATCTGCAAATTGATTATTGATCACTTTCTGATAAAACGCGTAGTTTTTGTTTTATTCGTGGAAAACAACATTAGAAATAAACAGATTAAATTTTTGGACAAACGGCCCAAGCTATGAGAGAAAATGATTCAACAGAGGTTGCTCATTCAAACGACAGCTACAAATTTTTCATTAACAATTTTTTGATAGAACGCTTCGTTTTCGTTTTAATCGTAAAAAATGACAATGAACATAAAAAAATTTAATTTTTTGAAAAACGACACAAGGAGAAAAAGAAAAATAATAGGCAAACTTGTTTTCTCAAAGAGGATGTACAAATTTGTTATTTAGAATTTTTAGAGAGCGCGAGTAGTTTTTTTTCAAACGTAAAAAATGAGAATAAAAATTAAAAATTAAATTTTTGGAAAAATGACATACGGGACGAAAGAAAATGAGAAGACAAAAGTTTTTCAACCAAAAAAGATCTACAAATTTGTTATAAACTATTGCTTATAAACTAGTTGCAACTGAATGTTTAATAACAACATTTTTTGTATAGGATGCACACTTTTTTGAAATTATAAAAACAAGACAATGAAAATACGTATGTTTCAATACAAATGCTTATTATGAATTGTGATAATATAAAGGACCCCGCTCCAAATGTACAGTAAATGGGTTTTGGGAAAAATGCTAAATCTAATTTTTTTTGTATTTTCGAACCTGTCAAAGTTTCCATTTTACATGTATTTCAATAGAAAATTTTAGTAGAAAATAATAGAAAAATACAAAAATTAAAACTTTGACAATTTTTCGTTAAAAAACTGTCCATTTTTCTCACTTTTTTCTTTCGGATTATTGCTTTGCAGGTTGGAAAATACAAAAAAAATTAAATTTAGAATTTTACAGAAAAAGCCATTTACTGTACATTTGGTGCGGGGTCCTTTATTGAAATAATAGATTTTTCAGGGTGACTGAGAATAAAAATTAGTGCAAAATATGGAGCAAATATTTAAGTAATCATGAAAAATAAAATTTGCACATTATTTTACAAAATCTGAGTAAGCAGTACCAGCTTGAGATACAGAAATAAATATGATATACATTTGACATAATATTGTTGAACATAATGTAGAAAAGTTCAGATTTTTGACAAAATCGAGTGCGAAGCACGAGATTCTTGACGAGAATGCGCTCGTTAAAGACAAAGGAGCTTCAACAAAAGAGAATTCACAATCACCAAATTATAGTTGTCCATGATTTTACCTCTAATTTTAGAAATTCTGGGTACAAATGTGAGAGAAATCCAAAGACCGAGCGCGCAGCGCGCGGTACATGCATCATCGAGCGCGAAGCGCGAGAACCAACAATCGCGCGCCCCAGGCGCGTTCAAACTTGCGAGCCGCGTGCATAACGCGCGATGAGGATGTGCCAGCGCGGCAGTCACATTTTTTTAATTTGAAATATTCTTATGTCCTTGCAAATCCATTCAGGCTGATATAAAAAAGCCCAACAAAACATAAACTTTATAAAATAAACTATTTTTATATAAGTTTTAAAACGTTTTCAGAAACAAGAATATTTTCTTTTATAAAAATTCCTCCATTAATAATCAAATTATGATACTTGTATATAAGTATAATTGCATATTTCTCTCCAAGATTTGTTATTTCATCCTTACTACAGTCAATATATAATTCATACTTTAAATGTAAATTGGAAGCAACACTCCAATGCTCTCAAAGTCAAATTAAAAAAAGTTCAAGTTAAACGCCTAAAATATATTACACTAGCACTGAGACGAAAGCTCTTAAAATCCTTTGGAATCTTTCAAAATAACTTAAAATCTTTAAAATCCTTCAAAATTGCTCGAATTTCTTTATATCTATTGAAACTGCTAAAATCCAGAGAAATCTCTTGAAATAAAATTTCATTTATTCTCTAAAATTCTCTAAAAATTCGTTAAAATCCATTGAAATCGTGACAATCAATCAAAATAAGTATAAATCATTTTAAATTCCTTGGATATAAATCAAATTAAAATTATTAAAGAAATTTGTCTGAAAAACCTCGCTTGAATTAAATGCACGTGATCAAAGTGAGCGTTCACGTCCTTGAATTTTCCTTTTCTAATATGAAGAGTTCTAAATTTTTAAAATGAAAACTCTTCAAATTCTTCGGCATCGTCCAAAATGACTTAAAATCTTCTAAAATCCTTTGAAATTTGTCGAAGCCCTGCATATTTCTTGAATATATTGAAATCCGTAGAAATTTCTTGAAATAAAATTTAATTTTATTCTCTGAAATTCTCTAGAAATTATTCGAAATCCCTGGAAATCGTAAAAATCCATTTGAATGAGTAGAAATCATTTGAAATTTGATAAATATAAATTAAACTAAAATAATTAATTAAACTTATTTTTTAAAACCGAACTCAAAGTGCGCGTTCACGTCCTTGAATTTTCAGAAAAAGAAGTCGACTACCTTTTTCAAATTTGAATGAAAGAATATTTACAATAATTTAAAAAATTTCCGGAAAATCAAATAAATGTTTCTCCCTCACAGAGGAACCTTTGTAGCCGTGAAAATTTCAAATTTTTTCTAAATAATTTAATGAAATTTTTCTGAGTTGACAAATTTTTAATACAACGTTTTAAGCAATGTGTTTCAAACAATTAATATGTGTGCACATGTGTGCGGGTATGGTAAGACTTTTTTCATTCACATAACATAAAGTTGATATAACAATATAAAAGACTCACTGGCTCGCGACGAATCGATCGACGTATAATATTAAAACATTTGATTGAAAATTAATGAAATTATTCTCTTATTTTCTTATATTCTCATTTTTATTTATATTTAGTTTATTATATTTAAAACAGTAGCTAGAATGAATCCTGACATATATTTTAGGCATCTAAAACTACTTATATAATTTTTACTTACATTTATAGAGCTTTTACAAGCACTAAAATACAAATTTTATAATTTAAAATTATAAAAATGAATTTAAAATCAAAGTTACCTTGATCTCTCCCTTTTCAATCGAAATTCTTCTATCAAATGTACTAATATGCAAATTAAAAGAATTATAATTATGAACTGTGACAGAGGATTTCAGGTAAGAATTGTAATTTCAACTTTGAGACAAGGAATTTTCTAAAAAACTCTAAAAACTTCTGAGTTGGGAAATAGTTTTTAGTTTTAACAGGGAACATCGTAAAGAACTATAATTTTTGCTTTGGTACATACAATTTCCACAAAGAAGAAGAATTTTGACTTTAGGGCAGGAATTATAATTTTTATTTCAGTCCACATTAAAACAGAACATTTTGTTAAGAATTATAATTTTTACTTCAGGACAGTGAGTATCCATAAAGAATTTTAATTTGACTTGGAACAGGAAAATTCTGGACATAAAACGGGCATTTTGGAAAAGAATTTTAGTTTTGATATAGAAAAAGGAAATTTAAAAAAATCCTGTTACGAGTTAGAATTCGTCACAATATGAAACTTTCCTCTTCCAAATTTTGGAAAAAGAGAGCTACTATGTTTCTGGATTATAATAGAAAAATTGGTAAATAAATATAATTCTGACTTCGAACATTGAATTTTCGAAATAAATTTAGTTGTGACTGGTTTGGGAAATTTCGTGAAGCATTATAATTTTGTCTTAAAACATGTAATTTTTCGCCTGAAAAGGGCAATCATGGAAATTATTTTAATCCTGCTTTGCAAGCAGGCGATTTCCAACAACAATCCTTGTTCAAAATCAGTATTCGTCAAGATTTTGAAAATTATTGTTCCAAATCAAAATTGGTTTGAATTTCAAAACACCTTTTTTCTGCAAATAAGCATTTGCTAGAATTTGACACCGAATTTTGATCAAGAATTGATATTTGGCTTTGAACAGAAAATTATTGATATGGAGCGGGAATGTTGAAAAATAATTTTAACTCTAATATAAAAAAGGAGTATTGTAAAAATCCCTGCTCGAATTTAGAACTATAATTCTTCACAAAATTCTCTGTTCCTAATCAGAATTGAAATTCTTGTTCTCCTGTTCCCTGATCCAAATCGGAAATCTTCGAAATATTTTTAAATCGTTAGAAATTTCTTAATATCTTTAAAAATCATTTTCAATTATTCAAATCTATCGCAATTTTTTAATTGACCGTGGTAGACACCCTAACTATATTTCTCATCTCCTTTAACTCTCTAGGAAGTCACAACAGTAATTAACAACATGAGGTGCAAACTTCAGCTAAGTTTTAAACGATGTGGCTATAAAAATTAGCCTTTACTTGGATGCTGTCAGTGCCCTAGGCTACTTCAAAGACCAAAGGTGGACCTTTCATCTCGAATTAAAGCAGCCCAATCTGAACTACTGTCCTATCGACTTTGGCACTCCCTCTTTGTCATCTCTTGTGTCTTACACCCCCGGGATCCTATCTCAGTATCGATTTTCGTCACGATGACCAAATCTTCTTCGAACGTCTGCTATGAAACCTTTTCACACCCGAATCTCACAGGCTTTAAGTTACATTCACCGAAGTACGTCCCACGTATGAGCTTGGGCATTCCAAATGAAATCAGTCGAAAAAATACAAAACATTTTTTTTTCTTAGTTGAGGTTTTGATAGACAACATTAGGAAACTGATTTCCCAAAAATTTGAGAAACCTATACTTAGGGTAGGGTGTCCAATAAAAATGGTAATGTTTAAATCTTGCAAACGCTATCTTCTAAATTTCTTTCTTTTGGTAAAAAAATACTGCCATAAATTTTATTTTCGTTTCTAAAAATGGTTTTAAATATTTCTGAAGCACTCCTTAAAGTCACCTTTCGGAACAACTAAAAGCTGCTTCGTCACATTCCGTTTTTTCCTGTACGCCTTGAAATCGATTTTCTTTTAGAGGATACTAGAATTCGGGAGACAGCAAAAAATCACAGGTACGAATAGTCAGGTGCGATGTCATCCCCAGTAGTGACCTTTTCCTGCACTTCCGGGTTATTTCTGATTGAATCCATGGTTCCTATGATCTTCCTGTGGCCTTCTTCCATCACTCTTACCGTGAACAACGTTTTTCATTGATTAACACTTGCACTCGTTCCACATTTTGAGAAATTTTAGTCGTTACGGGCCTACCAGAGCGAGGGTCACTTCCCACTGTTGCACGACCACTTTTAAATCACCTAAACCACATTCTAATTTGAGTATTGCCAAACGACTCATTATCATGGTTTTCGAACATGAACGGCCAATTTTTTGGCTAAATTTAATGCTATCTCTTTGTTCGGTGCGTTCCGTCATCCTGAAATTCGACGCGTACATGGTTAGATGCTTACGAAACTGCGTACAATATTCGAATAAAGATTCGCAAGTCCGTATCACTTAGAAGGGGCCCTCACAGAGGTCCCATAATTGGTAAATACCTGTTTTTGACCATAGCGGAAGTTATAAAGTAAGACAACAAGGTCAGATACTTTCCGAATAGATCACGTAGGTCTCAAAATGAATATACTAAGTTTAAAAAAAAATTAGATACAAGTTTAAGGGTATGAAATTCATCACTCCTTGAAAGTATTTGTTATTTATGGAAAAATGAGCCTTAAATTTTAAAAACGAAACAAAACTTTTTAGGTATTATCGAGCTTAGAATGAGCTGAGCTATAATTTAATTAAAATTAATGGTCTGAAATAGCCGCTTAAAATGGTTTTCCTGAATTAATATGCACAGAAATTCTTATAAAATATGAAGAAAATATTCTCCAGAATGACGAATTTGAAAATATTTATATCGCGTGATAGAAAAAATCTTGAATTTCCCAATACACAAAAAAAAACATTTTTATAGTACAAAGACTTTAGTCATCTTTAAATTTTATTGAATTCCTTTGAATTCTGCTGGATCTACGATCAATTTTTCGGAATTTCTTTAAAAGTTTGTTTGGATTTAAAAAATCAAACCGAAATCAATGGAATTTTTTAGATTTTTTTAATGTTTGGCAATTCATTTATATTCATTGAAGATTCATCCTGAATTCTTTTGCATTCTTTCAAATTCTTTGGAATTTATTTAAATTCACTGAATTCTACTAGATTTAAAAGATTTTTTTATAGTTTTTTGGATTCCACCAATAAAATCTTTTGAACTCACCTTGAATTCATAGGCACTTCAAACTTCAAGATTTCGATATATAATTTATATAATTTTCCATCCTTCAGATGCCTGTTTCTGAAATTTGAATCATGCATTTTTTTCAAGGCCTACAAAATTTTCCTTTGAAAATTTTTGGACAGGAGCTTCTGCTCTTTGAAATCATTCGAAATGATATGGTGCTAGAACAATTGTTTGTTCAAATATATCACTCTAAAGTAAAAATAAATGAACACGTATTTCACAGTTTGACCCCAAAGTTCTTTTGGATTTTTCGCAATTATTTGAAATTTATCTGCGAATTTTTTTTAAAAATATATTTTTTTTTTAATGCAGTATTTTTCGAAAGAACGTAGGTCTTCAGGATTTTCTTTTTTGTTTAGATGTGGGAATTCTTGCTTTTTCAATTGCTTTTCAAACAGTTTTTAAACTTAGAAAAATGAAAAAAAAATGTTCAGGTAAAAGTTTATACATCTGAAAAACTTGTCAAAGAAATACATCTTTTTCTTTACTTATACCTTACATATTATACTAGAAAAATATACATTGATTATCTTCTTTTCATGTTTTCAAAATTTGATGAAAAAAATAAATACAATTTTCGGGAAAGCCTAACCTTTTTTATTTTTTCTATATTTGTTTACAGTTTATTCCTATATGCAGAAAATATCCTGTTAGTTTTTTGGGGGCTTAAGCATTTTTGAGGACGTGCATTTTTTGAAATATTATTTTTTATTTTTTCTCATACACTATGCAATATATCATAGAAGAAAAAGGGGTATTTTTTAAAACTTTCCTAGATGTGTAAAGTTCTATGTGAACATTTTTGGGAAAAAATTAAAAAAAAAAAAAAAAAGTTCTGTCGATTTTTGAGAATTCAGTGGTAATCTCTGAACGACTGTGAAACATGAACAACAACAAATGGAATTAAACTATGAAATACGTGTTCCGTTATTTTCACCGTAGAATAATATATCCAAATGTCAAATCATTTTGACTCCCTGAGCTGGACATCTCTGTCACATTTGAAATGGAATTTGTCAAATATAAATAAAAAATATTACTTTGAAAAGTGATTTCACACAGAATCGCTCGTAACTATCAAGTCTGTCTGCCTACACAATTTAAAAATGGCTTCAGGGACCTCAACACACGTTTGGGGTGTTAAAATTGATCCAGACGAAATTTAATATAAGAAGGAAGTATGGAGAAAAAGGTATGGTTTTACAAAATACACTTCATTTTGTTTCTAAGTTTGTAACCCCTGTCTAATTTTATTATATCCGGTAACAAAAGTAGTACTATTGACAAAATGTTACCAAAATATTGGTTGAAATCAGTGAAATATTTTCTCTAAATTCGTGTTTTTTGAGCTTATGGAAGTGTAATATTTTTTCATCCACATGGGGCAACTCAGATTCTTTTTATATCAACTACATCTTATAAAGTTTTGAAATCGCAGTTGTATGCAACTTATGAGACAAAATCTATAAATTTATTTTCTGTCCATTTTTTTTTCGAAATTTCTTTGGTTTGCAAGAAAGATAATACTACAGAAAAATAATTTTTTTAATTTGGAAGTACTGATGTTTGATATAAACTAATAAAAGATTTTTCAGCATTTGCTAACTTTTAAATTTTACGTATTAACAAATTTCGAGAAAAAGGTGATTTTTCCATCCAAATGTAATATAGTTTTATGTTAACTGTAATAAAGAGATAAAAATTTAGAATGAAAACCTAAAAAAAAATAACTTAGTGTTATTTTGAAAAATAATTGTTCTTAATATTTGAAATTGCAGTTTTTCCCTCAGAATGTTTCAAGTTATCGAAATGGAGATATAACTTTTTGTAGAAGTATAGAAAAAAATATTCATACGTTTTTTTCCTCAGAAGCTATCAAACTAGCAATAACTTTTTCGCTAGAAAAAAAAGATTGATATAATCAGACCAACTTATCACCATTATAGTAAACATTATTTCATGCATAGTGCAACATGTTTAAAGTTCAAAAAAAACATTTGGAAATATTTTTTTATTTTTTCTGCTGAAAAAAAAACTTTTTGTAAAATATATGAAATGAATAATCATGAAGTTTCTATCAAATGTATTGAAAATATATGGGTGATTGCTGAAAAGTTCACCTTTTTAGACATTAAAATTCTTCAAAAACACAGTTGTCTAAGATTTTGAAACTTTACTAACTTGAAATTTGATGTAAGTACTTCACTCAAATAATTTTAGAAAAAATTTATTATGCAAAGACAAAGTTGAAAATGACTGGGACCTAAAGTAGTCAACTTTTTAGCAATCATCCATATATTCATTTTATTTTTATTCATTTTCATACAGAGGAGATTCTTTCGAATTTTGCAACATTTTTTGGACCAACGCTGTCAAATTTTTATCACATTAAATTTTATTCAAATTACATTAACATTGAAATTTACACTATTTTTGCAACGTTCTGTTTGAAAATTGAAAAATGCCTTCATCCAGACTCATTTCATATAGGATTCAGATAGCTTTGAATATATTTAGGAGAAAAAATTCTAACTCATTTAATTAACATTTAAAGAACTTAAGATCGTTAATGTATAGTAATTATACTTATACGCGTACATATAATCAAAGATCAATTGACTTTGATGGTATCACACCCAATTTGTTCATTTTACGGAAAAAGAAATTTCTTATTTTGTTTCAAATCGGTCAACATTAACCCCTGGTTCCGGGCTTTTGAAATTAACCTGAGGTTTTAAATGGGAAAAGCTCGATTTTCGAAAAAATGGAAAAAAGAAGTACTTGTTATTAACTTTTTGTAAATTAAAGTTTATTCACCTCTCAAAGAAAGACCAAGGAATAATTTGCACCCAATAGCTTTTAATTTTGACATCTATAACCCGCTTGTATTGTGCCTGGAAAATGCCCCAAAAATGAAACATAGAAGTTTTATGTCAAATTCATGCTAAAGAGGGTTGAATAGGGTTGAAATAGCGTGAAATAGAGTTGAAAATGTCTGTTCAATTTGTTTTAAATTAATTATGTACATTCAATAAGTGACAAGTTCCGAAGTATTTTCTAACGAATTTTGAAATTTTCATACAATTATTATCAAGAATAATACTTCTGATTTAAGATATTTGGTAATATTTCACCAATTTTTATTTGTTCAAACAATTTTTTCCCTGTAAATCGTGGAAAGTTATTATTTTCTGAAATCAATGACACAATTAACGATTCTTGAGAGCAATATATTTTTTTGAAGATATTTGATAATTATTTGAACAATTTTTTCTCTGTAAATTTTAACAGGTTACTATTTTCTGGGATCAATAATACAGTTAATGAATGCTAAAAGTGATATTTTGTGTCACAGACAGTATAAAATTATTTAAACAATTTTCATTTGTTTAAGCAATTTATTTCATCTGTAAATCTTCACAAGTTACTATTTAATGTAATTAATTGTTCAGTCAATGAGTTTTGAATGTGACGTTTATTGTGGAAGACAATGTCGCTCACTATTCAGTATTTTCTTATCTTGGAATTTATACCCTTATTTTTTAAACAATAATCATTTGTTCAAACTAGACTTTCCTCCATCTTTCATATAAAGAGTAACAAGTGACATTAATTGTTTTAATAATTTCGAACGGCCAGAAAATAATTACTTTCACGACTTACAGGATGAAAAAATTGTTTACACAAACGAAAATTTTTTAATCAACTACCATTATTCTAAAAGTAATATTTTGCTTTTAATATTCGTTAGTTGTATAATTAACTTCAGAAAAAAACTTTTTGCGATTACCAAGGGAACAATTGTTGGAAAAGATATGAAAATTGTGAAAATAATTACTAAATATGTTAAGTCAGAAATATTATTCTTAAAATTCATCATCTGTATCACTTATCCCAAAAATAATAAATTTTCACGATTGACAGGCGGAAAAAAATGGTTTGAAAAAAATTGTTTGAACAATTGAAAATTAGTTTAAAAATACTTGAAAAGTTGTAACTTATCAAATATAAATAATTAATATAGAAAAAATGCAAAGAAAAGTGTATTTACCATGAAGTTTACATAAAACTGGTATTTTGTATTTTTTTGAGCATTTCCCGAGCGAAATACGAGGGGGTTGGGACGGCCAAAATTAGAATTTATTGCGTCAAAATTATCTATTGAACATTCCTTAAGATATCACCATACTTTAATTCGAAAAAAGTTAATAACAATTACATCTTTTTTCCATTTTTTCGAAAACCGAGATTTTCCCATTTAAAAGACCCGTGTTAATTACAAGAGCCCAGAGGCACGGGTTAATGTTGACCGAGTAGAAAAAAAATAAGGAATTCCTTTTTCCGAAAACAATCAGTCTCTCTCTCTCTCTGAATATTCACTAACCAATAAAAATAAAGTAAAGTAGAAAAATAAATTTTTCTATATAAGAAAAAAAATCCCGGGATTTTCCGGGTTAAATACAATTTCCGGATTTCTCTCGATTCTTTCCGATTTTCCGGTCTACTGGAGACCCTGATTTTTGACAAAAGGAGATGCATTTTGAACTAACAATATAATAGTAGACTTTTCAAATGCAAAAGAATTAATTCCAAAACAAAAATAGTTGGATTTTCTTATTGGGTTCTATTAATTCAGTTCTCATTTATGTGAAGAAAACGGGAAGAAGGGAAGCTTTCATGAAAACAGGGAACAAAGGAATTTTTTTATAAATGATGAAAAGGGGAGAATAAAAGAAAGAGTTTGATGTCTGTGGTATAATAGAGTTTGGACATTCGATATCAAATCATACTTCAATTTGTGCTCTATTTGGTAATATATTAGTTTTCTTACATTAACAGGAACGTAAATTTTATTTATTTTTTGGTCTTACGATCAATTTGAATAAAAAAACTAGGATTATTTCTGGTAAAATTTTAATTATTAAAATTAAAATGACATAATTGGATATTTGGACTTCATACGTATAACATACGATCCAACTACACGTCGTGTCGCACCTTTCTCACTAGATGTAAAAAAGAATCTCTAATTCCAGCTTATTCAGAATAGCACTAATAAATTCAATTTGAATAACGTTTACTATAAAATCTACATGAAACTTTAAAAAGCAAAATCAACTTATAAGAAAAAAATTGGTAATTGTGAAATCAGCAATATAGTCAATAGGGTTCATAAACTAGGTCATTTTTCGAATTATTTAAAATATAGACTAGAAAGAAAAATGATTGATCATTCAATTTCTTATTTCTTTAAACCTTTAAATTAGAAAAATATTTACCTCAACTAAAAATATATTTTTTAAGAACGAAAAATATATAGGGAATTACGGTTAAATAAGTGGTTTAAAAATTTGTCCATGTAACAGTTTCTGATGAGATAGCTGAAACATTGGTTTTTGGAAATAAATTTGGTATTCCTTATAACTCAGACAAAATTCTATCTGATAATATAATTGCAAACATCGAAGAATGTATCAAAAATGTTGAAAAAGAAAATAAAAAAGCAAATGTTAGAAAAGTAGTCACAGATTTAATTTCAAATTACACTAAAATTAATAAATTTAATAATTCTAATAAAGCATCCGAAACGGTTAAACAATTTACAATAGATTACAAAGATTTAATATTTGTTGAAGCAGATAAAGGTATATTCTGGTAGCAGCTAATAGCGATGATTATACTGAAACAGTTGAAAATCTTTTACAAAACAACATAAACAAAAAAATAACACCAGCTTAGTTCCAACCACTGAAGATATAGGCAGTTGTATTATATAAAAATGGGAAAATCAAAGGTATATCAATGAGAATTTAGCTTACAGATTGAAAAATCACAACAGTGTTGTGGCTAAGGCTTATACCCCCCCCTCCCCCTTATGTTCACAAACCTGACCTAAAATGGAGATTAATAGTGTCTTTCATTGGATCGCCTACTTATAACTTGGCCCAATTTTTAACAAAAACGGCAAAACCTGTTTCTGGTACGGCTCACTCTTTTGTTGAGGGCGGTTGGCATTTTAAAGAGAAAATTAAGAATATAAGCGTACCTAGTTCTCCCTCATTATTATCTTCAGATGTGATTTCTATGTATGACAATATTCCGTTAGAATCACTTTGTGATTGCATAACAGAAAAATTACAAGTTTAAAAAATTTAACAAAAATATTAAACTCGGAAATTTTAAGAGCTGTTAGAACAGTAGTTAATAATACTCATTTCTCTTAGGAGCAAAAATTTTATCAAAAGATATTAGGTTTTCCGATGGGATATGCCTTATCTACGATTGCTTCCTAACTGGTTACAGATGACTGAGAGCGATATTTTCACAATAGTTCCTACTGATAAAATTCAAGAATTAATTAATACATTCAACAGTGTAGAAAAATCTTCACAATTTACTTTTGAATTATGAAATAATAAAACTCTTAATTAATTAGATAATGTTGATTATAAAAACAGAAAATGGAGAAAAAGTTAGATTAATTAAAGGTTTAATATACACACGTATAAAACTAAGTGATTTAAAATTTAGGAAGGAAAATTCAAATAAATTTAAAAATTACATTAGAGCAAAATGATTAGCCACTACCATACATACAAGATTTAACAGAAAGATTAAAAAGTTCTTTGAAAAAATATGATATTAATGTATAGTATAGAAGTAATTACAAAATACATCATGGAAAATTGTGTTATAAGTAATAAAGATGCAAAACAATTGAAAATTTATAATACTTAGCTTACTTAATACAATATAGGTTGTAATAAAATCTACATTGATGAAACTGGCAGGAGGTTGAAAACAAGAATAGCTGAACAAAAAAGAGATTGCAGAATTGGCAATTGAAACACAGGTTTGTCAAAACACTCGTAGAATATAATTAATATAAAGATATTAGTTAGAGAAAACAAAAATTATTAAAGAAGAATTCTAGAATAAATTGTCATCAATGAGTACACAAATCATTCCATAAATGTAAAAACATAAATATTTAAATATTAAATCAATGTTACCACAATATAATAAATTGAATCACAAAATTCTTAATGCCTTGTCGCGCTATTTTCATTGTAGTCGAATGCGCCCTCTATATGAGAAGCTTTGTACTATATTTGCAACATAATTTACGACTGGTTTCTGGTCAGTATTATCTGTTTTCCGTCTTTTGACTATTTTGGTTCGATCTTCATTTTTAAAAATGTTACTTTTTAATCATTAGCAGCCTCTTTTTTTTAGATTTTCCCAATTAAATACTTATTCAGTAGTGTTGTCGGAAACATTTCAATTTTTTTCATCAAACCACAATTTTGACCCCAAAATTGTCCTTTTTGGTGTAAATTGTTTTTGACTTATAATTTTTTCTATGATATTGTGTTTTTGCTAACTTTTCTTTAATTTTCTATTAGGTATAATTTGCCTGAGGATGATGGACAGATTGAGATCGAAGCGTCGCATGATGTTATTTTAATCTCAATAATTAAAATTTGACTCTAAAAAATCCTTGTCTTTTCATTGAATTTGATCGGAAGCCAAAAAAACAAATATAACTTACGTTTCTAATAATGTAACTATTTGAATCGATCAGACAAAGTGTTGCTCTTTAAATTCTTGAGAAGTCGTTTTGCTTTTTATCATACTTTCATGTCTCCCAAATGATCGGAATAGTAATTAATCATGTAAATTTAGATTACCTATGTGATTACTATATCAGGATGGCCACTACATTTTAAATTTTTGTCTCCCGACTTTCTCTCGGTAAAGATTCGTGATTTCTCCTGGTTCAAAAAAAAAAATATACTCGATGAGCATCAGCAAACTTTTTTGCAAGAAATCTGTTGACTTTGAATTATATAAACAATTTGAAAATCCATTATTAAACCAATTTGACAATATTATGTTTCAAACATTTTTGAAATAATAATTAATAATTAATAACTTCTAACTGAAAACGTCTGATATATATATATATATATATATATATATGTTTAGAACGATTTTGGACAATTTATTCAGAAAAGGGAATTGAATAATATTAAGCAATTTCTAAGTCGAAGCCCAACAAATTAAAACAAAATTTTAAATAAAGAATCACGAAATTAAATTATTTCGGATTAAAATTCCGAAAATAGGACAAAGTCAAAACGTTGAGAATTGAATATTTTAAGATTCGAATTTTGAAAAATAGATCATTCAAAATTCCGAGGAATTGAAATTGTATTATTTATATCTACTTGAAAGCGTTCAAAATTAAAAAATTACAAACCTTTGAATTTTAATCATTCTAAATTCAGAGCAATTAAAATTTGACAATTTGAAATTTCAAACTAAATTGAATCTTTGAAAGTCAAGATTCTAAAATTCTAGAATTTTAAATTGTTATTACATAACAAAATCATAATTTAACATTGAAACTGATGACACAAATTTTTCTAAAATCAAAAAATAAATTGAATTATATCAAAAAAAGTTAAAAATAAATATTAATTTTAAATGGGAAGCACTAAAAATGAAAAATTTCTACTCTGAACAAATGTTAATGACCAAAAATTCTGATATTAACACTTTTTTATACTCTAAAATTGTAACCATTTAAAATTACTGAAATTATTCAATTACTGATGTATCAATTTCAGAAAGTTTAATTTTTATCTTGTTTTATATTAAACTCTATTTTTAATTTTACAATTTCAAATCTTCCTTTAGAATTATTATAAATTCTTGAAATTTTCTAAAAAAATATTTTTCAATTTGAAATTATTTATTTCTTTAAATCTTTAACTGAAAGTCTGACAATTTTGAAATATGATTGCTTTATATTTGCATTTAAAATTATTAAATTAAAAACTGAATATTAAGTCTTTTAACATGAAATTTTGTAATCTGTAAATGCGAAATTGTCCTGAAATTTTGAATATTTGACTTTGAAAATAAAATATTGTGCAATTTAAAATTCCAAATTTACAAAAATTAATCCAAAAATTAATTTAAGAAAAAACTTTAGTTTCAAGGACTTGAAGATTAAACTTTCAGAATTGCGCATCCAAAACCATAATTTTAAATTGAAATTATAAAAATTTTAAAGACGATAAGTATATAATTGATAATGTAGTATCAAGTGATATTCAAAAGGACTGGGTGGATTTTTTTAACTAAAAAATGTAATTTCTCTAAAAAAGAATCATTTTTACTCAAAACTTACAAAACGCGCAAATTATTAAATACGGGAAATCTCCCGGTGTAATATTTTTCTCCCGGCTTTATCCCGGTTTTCTCCCGGTGCAAGTTTCTCCGGGCTTTTTCCCTGTTCTCCCGGGTGAGTGTCCACCCTATATATTGAATATCTAAAAAGGGCTTCAAATTCTAAAATATACAATATAAAACAAAATATTCATTTTTGAACGAAATATTAACTTTAAAATCTGAAATATAAAATGATCTTCGATATTTTAACGGAAATGGTTAGCTGCACTGAGCACAATTCCAAACACATTTTTTTTGAAGAGCGAGACGATATTTATTGCAAAAGTAAAAACAAATCTAAAAAATTCTCGGTTTTAAACAAAATGACCAGATATTTCCCGGCTTTTTCCCGAATTTTGAGTGTGAAATATTAAATTAGTAAACAAAGAGACTAACAGGCAAGGCATTCGAATTATCCAATTGTATCAACAAAATATAGAACCCCTAATTAAAGAAGAGGACCTCTTAATTTTGAAGAGTCGACCTCACTTTTTCAATTATTATCTGCAATGCGCCATAATGATCTATTGTGGAGGACAATGAATGCCAGATTCTGAAAATGATCATCTCCCTTTCGACAATCACCCACTTAATTCTGATTGGGTCTTTCCCAATTAAGAAATTCAATACTGAATAGAGGTGTAAACTATTGATCGATCAAACTTCGCAGGACAAAATGTCACCGATAAATGTCCCGAGTGATGTTCATTGCCAAAACCTATCCTAACCTGACCACACCTGTGAAATACTAGCACCGCTGATTTTCAGAAAATAGAGCGCTGAACGTAGCCCGCATGAATTTAATCGTTTTATCGATACATTCATCCGCATTTCCCCCATTTTGTTCACAGTGATAACAGGTAGACGAGAAAGGGAAAAGGCAAAGGGATATCCACCACGTTGGTAAATGCATATACATTCGAGAATCAACATATACATAGTTACAGAACATAAAAATATAGATCGCCTCAACTGTACATTCGTATGTGCACGTCTATACAACAGTGGTTTCAGAGAGCAGTTAAAGCGATTTTCATTTTCTTCTTTTTATTGCTCCATTAAAAGTTATGTCCGTCACATTTATGTCTGATTAAAATTTAACTCTACCGAATGTCGCTGTTTTAACGCCGGATATATATCTTGAATATTATCGTCGGTACTCCGTATTATCGTTTTCATAAAACCCGAAACAGATTAAAAAATATTCTTCCTCAAGATTATCTTTTGAAATTAATTATATGAAATTATTAAGATGGAGGCATAGTCGTAACTAGCCTTCTTTGCGCCTGGTGAGAATGTATAACAATGTATTATCCCCCCCCCCTTAAAAAGAAGCAAATAGCACCGCAAGAAAACATTTGATAAAATTCAAATTTGACATGGCAGGCTTCGAACTCATTTGAGAAATTCATACATTTTGAAAAATAGTAGGAAAATAGTTTCATACAATTTTTAAAATATTACATCGAGATATTAACTATATTCGTTAGGGACCGTACTTAAATTGCGTAACAGCTCAACAATAATTTTGGAAAAAATCAGCGAATTTTATTTGTCAGGGAAAAGTCAGGGATTTCAACAAAAAATCTTGAAAAATTCAGGGAATTCTATAACTTTCAATATCTGTCATGAAGAATGATTTTGAAATGCTTCAATTTCAATTGAAAATTTATTAATTTCGTTTATAAAAGATTCTAGATTTTAAATATTACAAGTCTAAGATTCTGGTCTTCAAATATTAATGGTCAGGAAAACTTAAAGATTAGTCAGGGAATAATTAAAGAATTTTTAGAATTAAATTTTGCGGTAACCCTGATATAATATTCTTTTTAGTGATTTATTAGACTTGTATTTCTATTTTAATTTTTTTTAGTTGCTTCCTCCTGAAGATTGTCTTTTTAGTTATAAATTTTATTATTTGTTTGAAAATTCAAAAATTGTGTTAAAATGTCACCCCTTTTTATAACCTATTTAAATATTTTGTTGAAAAAACAAGATTCGTAGAAAAAGATTTGTAGTTTCTATTCGTAGAAAATTTACTTTTTGTTTCAAATTCGTATTTTGGTGTTAAAAAGTATGTTTAGTAGAAATTTTATCTCTCTTGGATATAAATGCATTTATTTGGTTAAAAATTCAACGATTTCTTAAAAACTCATCCTTTTGGTTAAAAATTCGACTGTTTTGTAGAAAATTCGTCTTTTTGGATTTAAAATTCAAGTCTTTTCGTAGAAAATTTACTTTTTGTATGAAATTTATATTTGGATGTTGAAAAGTCAAACTGAAATTTTTTTGGATGAAAATTCAACTATTTTTTTTTTAAATTTGTCTTTTTGTCTTGAAAATTCATCTATCTTGGTGGAAACTGCATCTTTCTTAAATGAAAAAGCAACTGTTTGGTAAAAAATGAATCTTCCTTGCTGGCCGATTCAACTATTTTTTTTGAAAATGTTGGTTGAACCACTGTTTCAAGAAATCATTTTCTTGTTGAAGATTCATATTTTTATTTTCCTAATTACTTCGTTGAAAATTAATTTTCTCATATGAAAGTCTATCTCTTTGGTAGAAAATTCAACTATTTTTTTGACAATTAATTTTTTTGCTGAAAACTCATATATTCTGGTTAAAGATTCAATTTTTGTACAGAAAATTCGTCTTTTGGCTTGAAGGTTCAACAATTTGAATAAACTTTTTTTTCTTTCATGACTGAAAAATCTTTATTCGCTAAAAATTTGTTTTTCTGGTTTTAAAATTAATTCTTATTTGTTGAGAATTCGTCTTTCTACATTGAAAATTCAATCTCTTTGTTGAAAATGTATTTATTCGGAAAATTCAAGTCTTTTGTTAAAAAGTCATCTTTTATGGTAGAAAAGACATTTTTTTGTTAAAAATAAATAAATTTGAAAACTTTTAATTTGTATCTGAAATAATATTGTTTTATTCTGTGCAGACAAGCATGTTAAAAATATTACAAACCTAAAATTCTGGTATTTGAATAGTATTGATCGAGGAAAATAAAAAATTAGACAAGGAAAAATCAGGGAATTTTGAAAATTGAGTTTTCGGTCTCCCTGTCCAATTCTACCAGCAATAACTAGAAAAACAGCAAAATTTAATCTATCTTAAATAACTTCAAATTTAATTAACAATTAACATTTTTATATGTATGAGAATCACCAGTCAAGCATGAAGTCTACAAAATCCCATAAAATTGTATATAAACTACATTAATATTATTGTTAAATTAACTCTCTTCATTAAAATTTTATCATTGTGAAAAGTAAATAAATGAACATAGATGTCTTTTAAATATCAATGATTTACTGGATACGTTTTTAAAATCTTTTGACGTTTTCTGATGCCTGCGAAATTCTTTCAAAATGCTTAAAAAATTTAAAAACACGTTAAATTCCTTGGAATTAAAAATAAAATTGTGGAAGATTCATTTCTAAGTTTTTTACTTATACTTTAAAATCCTTTGAAATAACTTGAAATTTATAACATCTATTACAGCCTGTGTAATCATCGAAATATATTAAAAATTCTTCAATTATTTTCATATCCTCTAATCTCCCTGGAAAATTCTTAAGTTTTTTCAATCTCTTAAAATCTAATAAAAATTCCTTACAATCCTATGGCATCTTTTAATTTCTTTTGAAATCCTTTGAATCCCTCGAATATTGTGAAATTCCCTGAAATCTTTGAAATTTCTGAAATCTTACGGAATTATTTCAAATTTCTTACAAATTTGTTAATCTCTCAAAGTTTTCTATAATTAGGTTAGGAATTTTAGTTATGGCCGAAAATTCTCGGTTAATTCTCGGTTCGGTAAAATTTTTCACGATTATTGAAATTGAAAAATTCGATGTTTAAGGATGAATTTTTTCATTCAAATTAATCAGAACTAAACTGTGATTTGAAGCACTTAAGTTGAACTCTTGTGATTCTAAATTCTTAACTTTGAAGCTCAAAACATTTAATTTAGAAATTTTGTGTTTACACGTTAAATAATTATACGTATAAAATGGAAGCTTTCAACACTTTTCAATAGAAAAACTTTTAAATAAATTCCGCTAAACTGCAAAATTTAAAATTCTTAATTTTCATAAATTAAACAGTTTGAAGATGTGCCGTTCAAAAATTCAATTTCACTCCAAATTTGTGATGTAAAACATTTTAGAATTACATATTGTGAACTGAGTGATATCGACATGAAAGAAGTCAACAATTAAACTTAACACTGACAAACAAGTTAAAATCCAACTTATTTTGAATTGCATTACATCATTTTAGATGAAATTTGTGACATAAAAAGTGATTGGACAGATTTTTCTTCTTAAAATTAATAAAAATTCCCAGTCGAAATATAAACTCTATCGTTCTCCGATCCAGCAACCACCTTGATAATCCTAAAAATTCTATGAACTCTCATTAAATTCCTTGGTATATGGATATATTCTTTCAAAGCCTTTAAAAATTGTTAAACTCCCTTAATCTTGTGAAATCCCGTACAGCGTCTTGAATGTATAATATCTTTTAAAATTCTTAAAAAAAAGTTTAAAACAATTTAAAAAATAGTGAAAAAATAGTTGCATTAGCGACCAATTTGCTAAAATAGTAGCATTAATGTATTTTTTTTCAAAATAATAGTAAAATAGTTTCATCTTTGAAAAAGGGTCAAGAAGTATTAGGTTATACTTAATAGTCAATTTCAAATTTTCGATTTGGAATAATTTAAATTATTAAAAATTCGGTTCGGTGAAGAGCCTATTTTAAAACATTTACAAATATTTCATCAAGGAAATTGAAAGATCCATTATTATGTAAAATTATTGGTCAAGCATTCTACCGTCCTCATGAAGAAACTATACAACTACCTTCACGTCGAAGGGAAAGTTGTTTCATTAAAATAACACCAAATTGTTAACTTTGATTATTTATATGCGAAAGAATCCTCATTTAAAAATCATTTATACTAAAGAAATCAATTTCATCACTGAAATCTTGGTACAAGTACAAAAAAAAGAGTGTACAGAATTTGGTCAAATTATTAACTGCTCATTAAAATTAAAATCATTTAATTTCACTTAAAAGTATCCTTACTACACCTTATGATTCTGAAGCACAACGACAAATTCTAACAACAACCAATATTCTTCAAATGATCAAATTTCGAAAACGAAATTCGTTAATTTAACCCGACATTTCTTACATGGGAAATGATTGAATGGTTTTGAATTTTATTTCTGAGTTCGAAAATTCAATTTCTATAAACGAAATTAATTTCAGAATAAACCGCATGGGCAGGCTTTTTCAATTTCAAATGTTTAAAATATTACTTGTAATAGGGTTGTTTCGCAATTTTAGATTAAATAATTTTTTAATACATAATTGTAACCTAAACTCAATGTGCTTTCTAATTTTGTTTTCTCTTGAGTCATTTAACAGAAAAAAATTATTAAAAATTGAAGGCGGGAAAACACTTATTCAAGTTGGTATCACGTGCGTGTCACGTGACTCAGAGGTTCTCATAATTATCAATGTGAGAATCTAGCTTTGATGAAAACTAACGAAACTTATGATAAAGAGGTTAGGTAACCTAACCGTTTCATTTTCACTCCTCATTTCTGGACTTACGAAGTCACAATCACTCTTAGAATACTCTGATACCATAAATATATCTATTTTCGGGAGATTTCTGCTATTGGCTTTTACGAAACCCTCCTTCGATATTTTTTTAAA